>VZRQ01000149.1:16826-38673 GCA_013397975.1 Machaerirhynchus nigripectus | reverse complement strand
CAGAAAAGAGCCTCTCTGTTTTTCAATAAATTGTACAGGGGATGCATGACCAGGTAAACTACAGACACACTAAGCTTTTTAAAATAGGTTGGAATTATGTGCGTGTTGTTCTACTGCCACAACATGGTACCAATTCAAGGCTTCACAGGAGCATAAGCCAATTTACTTGGTCCTCATTTTTGGAATGATAGCAGACATGTAGTGAAACCACTACAAGGATCTAGGGAAAAGAAGCTGGAGGAAGGAAGAGCATGTCCCTCTGTTCCTCCTCTCCTCTCTATGTCTCCTGCTTTCTCAGCTGATCTGATTATTCTGCTCTGCCACAAGCATGACAGCACTGTTTCTTCTATAAAAAAAAAAAATAAGAGAAAGAGGCAGGTCTGGATTTAAAAAATGGGAAAACCTCAGGGGAAAGAGAAAGAAGAAAAAGGAGAGTGGGGCTAATGTGCTCATGCAAACTCCTAAGGAATCCTTCTTAACCCTCTGAAATAATTTCAGTAATTGCTTTTTGTGAAGGTGGAAGTGGAAAATTGTTCTCTCTTTTCCACTGTTCAGGCAAGAGTTACTGATGAGCCAACTGAAAAACGCATTCTGCTCAAACAATTACACTTCTCTTCTAGATAGACAGAGAACACATTTGAATTTCTTGTGTGTTCTGGGAAGTCTTTGAGCATAAACTGATGCTTAGTTTGCCTCGGCAGAAAGGTTGGCCCTTAATACGCACCTTTGAATTCTGCTGGGCAGAGTAGGACAGAAAACATATTCAGGGTCACATAATCTAAGCAGCTTCAAACTTTCTTCCTGATGTGGGTGGGAGAAGAGATCTTGTTTTGGGGGCTGAGTAACAGGCTCTTGTATTATTTATCAGCTAATATGGTTCAGTGCAATACCCTTTTTGCTTTCTCTTTGTTCTACATACACTGGAGAAATGAAGACTGTAACCAGACTTTCAGGAAAGGAACACAATAAAGCACCTTTACACTATATACTACTTGGTATAAAGTAGTAACAAAAACCCCTGGCATAGTCCTATGTTATCTTACATGCTGCCATCTGATAATTCTGCATATATTTTTTACCACAATGTGCAAGTGCTGATACCTTATATTACAGTTATATGTGTGTGCACACACTCATGGGAGAGTGTGTGTGCAGGTGTCTACATACACTTGCATTCCTTGGACTCTGTCTTTAGATTTAGTTTGATGTTCCTTGTTCCTTCCTGTGTCAGATCTGCACTGTCTGTGTGCACGGAAGCAATCACAATGATTGACCTGACTGTCATGCTTGAGCTGCTCCTGACAAAAGCCTGGTTTGAAGGAAGAGAATGTGAATCTGTTAACCTATAACAGTAGAAACTGTATATAGGAAGATGTAAGGTGACTTGAGATGGCAATAAAGTTAAGAGAAGGAGTAGAAAAGATACAAGCTGGTAGGTAGGCATTAAACCTGAAGCCAGTCATCAAGTACATCGTAAGATATTAGCATTGCTTTAATCAATCAAAGAGTGAGGCTACTTTTTTGCCTCCTAATGATACTTTCAATAATGCCAGAGTGCAGCTGAGTGCAGAATGTAGCTGTCTTACGTAATTCCCCTGAATAAGGAAGGTAAGCCTAACAGTGACATGTAAAGTGGGATTTGACTCTTTCTTTTCCTTTCACTGTGAGGTATTTTCAAATGGCACTCATGAAGAAGAATTTTTGGTTGTCACAATTTTGCTGTCAGGAAGCGGGGGAGGGACAGGGTGGTGGTGGTTTTTGCACCATCTGATATAGTTATGCCTTTTCCAACACCATCATACATGGGCTGAATGTAGATACTGGTGGTACACAGCATCACACTGAAGCTCATATTTTTATTTTTAAATCATTATGCTTGGTTTTATTTGCTGTTGTTTCCTATTGCTTTTTTCAGAGACAGATTCATTTGGAGTAATGGAGCGCTGGGTATTAAATGAGTGTGCCTGTAGTCCAATGAACTCAGTATGCTGCTCATCTTGTTGCTATACTTAATCTAAATAACCTTTTTTATGCTCTGCTGGAATGGCATTTTCAAAAGGCTATATAGTAGTAAATGAGTGTATATGTCAGTAAGGATTTTCTAGACAAATCAAATCTTCCTGACAAGTACATTTATTCATTGCTATTTACTACGCACTCCAGTTTGAAGGACAATTTTTGTGATCGGATCATTAACATTTAGTGTCATTTTGGCAACATTTCCCAACTTTTCTCTTTCCCTTCTCTCTTGCCTGTTGCCTCTCTTGCCTCTCAGCAGCCTCTGCCTAACAGAAGTTAGCTTTACAAGGATTATATCACCAATATGTTAAACAGATTTTTTTCCCCCTGACTAGCTGGTTTATTGCACAGAAGGCACCTAAGTGCTAGAGTACATTTTAAGTACAAGGTTTCTAAGTGCAACATTAGGAATCTGCTACAGTTACAGCCCTGATAACAAGCAGAGAATATTTTCTTAAAAGATCACAGCTTCTTGACAGGCATATATACATGTTAATTTTATTCAGGGCAGACCTTCAGTAGATATAAATCAATACATTGATCCCAAACTGAAGGCTTGCCTGTGACATTGAAAAATATCATGCAATAATGTGAAGCTTCAATGTGTTTTGCTCTTTTTTTTTTATTTTTATTGTGTCTTCATTTGAATAAAATCAATTTCAGTAAACTTTTACTTGGCAAAAATTAAATGAGAAAAACATGGAGTTTTCCTGTTTGGAAGAATCTGTCCTTTATCTCATCAAGTGTTATACAGAAGAAGTGCTGATGTGCACAAGCCCTGGAAATTGTGGGAAGCAGAACCCAGGAAAAAAAGCACTGTGCTCAGGCAGATAGGATGTCAGAAGAGATTCAGCAAGATCAGACCTGTGAAGAATCGAGCTTTCTTCACCAACAAGGCAGAACATAATAGAATTAACTCTGTGAGTTTGAGTACTTTAACCCACCCAGAAAAATATTTTGTCTCTAGGGTATTTCCCAGCTAAAACCTTCATATAACAAAGCTCACAGGTTATTTTCAAGCTAAAACCTTCTTATAACATCTCGCAAAACTGTACAAGTAGCAAAAGAAGCCTCCTATAGTTAAAATTGTATCAAAAATTTCTTTCACTTCGTAGGATGTTACCTGGCATCCCACTGAAAGTTCAAGGTATCTATTTAAATCCAGTGACACCATTTTTGAGTGACAAAAATAAGAAAGGAGTAAAATGTACCTCAATTGTTTGCAAAATAAGTGGTGGATTACCAAGATTAATCTGAGGATTAAATCACTCAAAGATAGATTGTGGTATCTTGAAAAATAACTAATTGCTAAAAAAACCCACCACCAAATTACTAGAAACACTCTTAACACAGCAGACATCCAAACAGCAGACTGCATCCACTGCTGCTTCATGTCTCACCAGGCCTAACTGGAAAATACTAAAGCATCTAACACAATGATAAAAATTTGGGAGGAAGGAAGGAAATGAAGAAATTATGGACTTTCATGTGAATTGCCACCTTGCTAGTAATATTCTGCTTGCTTATTAGCCATTGCTAACTAAGTCCTAGAGCAAATGAAACACAAAGCAAAAATTTTACAAGAAAATTAAAATATATATTTAATGAATTTTTTTTAAATCCTTCTCCTTTTTTCTTATTTACATTTCTCTTGATTTAAGAGGAAAGCCCGAACACTGACATTACACGTAAGACTTCTTTAAGCAGTCCAACATGGTTCCCCAAGCAGCACCAAAACCAGCCTGCTCATCTGTCTGGCTATAAATAAGGAAAGAACTTGGATTCACAGGCAGACTAACCCACCTGCTCTCTCCAGGAGAGCTATGGAGACCCCTTGGGAAACTGGGTGCCCTCACTGCAGCTGGCTTGAGCCTGAGTTTTCCCTGGAAATTACTTTCAAGACATTATATCTGCTTGAAAAATTGGTTAAAACTGTGCTGTTCCTGAGAAACATTTTAATTGTGACAAACTGCCACATTCCACTGGAAAAGGAAAAGTTTCACTTGCTGAATTTCTTACTGACTCTCATTAGAGCAGTTTGGATTTCATATTTTCAGCTGAGCTTATAAGCAGATCTGTTAGGAAGATCATCTTGCATTTGATAGATCTGGTTTAGAATCAGGCAGAGCAGATACACAAGGAACTGTGGGCTGTCTGTTTTTAAGTTTCCTTCCCTAAAATTGAATTTTGAAAGTGTAAGCTTTTTGCTCCATTATCCTAAAGTATCCCCCCCAAAAGTTATTACCTCTTTTTTTTTTAATAAGCTGCTTTTGCTGCTGCACTTTGCAATGCTGTCAACTCCCCCTCTCCCCCACCTTATCCCAATAACAATACACATGTGGTGCTGTGAGTACTGTCACTCTAAATACATCAGTCAGAGATTCATAAAGGAGAAAATGTGATAGCTGAGCAGGTCAGAGAAAGCAAATGCTGGATGCCAACTTAATTTACAGATTGTAAAATGTCACCAATGAAATTTACAGAGCTACATGAGTTTAAACCGAAGGTAAATAAGAACTCCATAGAATGCAAAAAAAACTGTTCAAGATAATACAATATTGTATAACAAAATTTAACATAATATTCCAGATGAAAACTTAAGCATGTGTCATCTGGTAAAACTCTCCTTAAATATAGTTTACCTCAGTGAGGGCATGGTCTCCTCTTTGAATTATTTATCCTTCATCCTGTCTTTCAGTCCTTATATTCTCTGTTAAAAATACACTCTACGAAGACAAATGGGAGTAACTGGTGCTGGATAAGGCTCAAAAAAGAGATGTTATTTCACCCTTCACCCATAAGCACAGGAATGTGCCATCAGAACATACTCCTTACCAAGCTGTTGGCCCTTGACTTCTCAGTGTTAGAATTCCAGTAATCCTAGATAGGACGGCTCTTTTCTTTTCTTGTAATTTATCCAAGTTATTTTCTCTGAACCAGAAAGGGATTTACTGTGGAGCTTTTTAAAAACAAACAAGCATAACGTATTGGCAGACACATATACAAAAGATTCATATATACTGCATCTAGAGTGGTGTCTGGAAATTCAGTATGAATCCATCTTCATAATCTTTAGCTACCCACATTTATGCATAGATATCCATAGATAGACAAAAGTGTGTGTTGGTCTGATCTTTTTTTCTAGGTCCACACATAATATAAATAGCCTTTAGAACTATACCACACACTGGGGTTTTATTGTGGTTTCTTTTTATCACTCCATAACAGCACAGAAATACTAACATGAAGGCAGATATAAGCTAAAAATATATCAGTGCTTTTAGGTCTCACCTTGCTCACCTTATCTTGGAAGTGTGCAGGATGTGGGCTATGGCATTTCTATTTAAAAGTCAAAAAGAATGGATACAGGGGCCACCCACCTTCAGACAGTTGCGGTTTGCTCCACTGAAGAAGTGGAGAGGAAAAAGAGAGGAGATAACATTTAGGGGAAAAACAACCTACAAGCAAACTATCTTTGACTACTCAAGGATGTTATAATCTCACAGTTTCATTTCATGGGCTGTGATATTGTGCAGTTTCACAAACCTTGGAAATCAGAGAGATGCAGGATCTGTTGTACTTGCTTGGTTCAAGGCAGTTGCTATTTACCATCAGGGCAGGCACCTGCTGTATTCAAGCAAGGTCTTCCCACACTATTTTAGATTTGTTACATTTTCCTGGTTTCCACCACCATCAGGTTCCTTGTTCTGTCAAAGCCTGCAAGAAGAAAAAAAGGAATGCAAAATGCACTTCAGGCAAAAATGTGGGATCTCATGATGTGTCTTACATCCAGGCTTTGGTGGTACTTGTAACAGCAAAACTGTTCCCGGGAAGTCTTCCTGCATTAAAAATGGCAAGTGACAATAGTGGAGACTGCAGATTGGAGAATTAAGTTGCCCAGCTTGGCAATTAATATTTCATAAGATAATTAGTTTTTAAGTTATAGGGTGGAAAAGTCTGGGGAGAAAGGACAAATAAAATCATCTTCCAAACAAAGTGCCAGAGGCAGCAAGCTGATCCAAAGTGCAATTATCCTGCAAAGGCATAGCTACCCAGGAGATTATGGGGGCTCCATACCTTTCTTTCCCCACTGTTTCTCTCACAGTTTCTGTCTCTTACAGTTTCATTTTACTTTCTCTTTTAGAAAACACATGACAGCAGAACATCCAGCTGCTTATGGAAAATTCAATAGCTTTTGTGATTTAAATCAATATGATTTAACAGGTGGTTGTTTTGCTATTCACATTTGAAAAATCGCTGCAATTTTAATTCTGCCATAATATAGTTTTCTGCACATTCACAGCCTTTGACAACCCTTGCTCACTCATCAACTTCCCTCACATCTCTGGTAGTACCGGATCTCTCATAATTCTCTCCAACTCAGACTTCAGTTTCTTGGCCTACCTTAAGACAGCCATTGCATTAGCTTTTCATGTACTACCATCATTAATATTTGAGGTGTTTGTGGATGTTGTAGTTGGTGACAAAACCACTGTTTTAACAGTCTAAAAAGCTCTCAGTGTTAAGTAAAGCCTTTGCCTTCTGGCCATATGTAAAGATAGACCTAACAAGAAGTGAGAAGAAAAAGAAACAACAAGTATTTCTCTAAAAAATTCACCACTTTTCCTAGTTGAAAAAATTACCAGTTATTAATTTGATTTATATTCTGTTTCCTGTTTTATTGCCCAGCTGGAATTAAGTTATGTTATTAATGCTCAGGCTTTCTTTTAAGGATCTACAAGTTAAGGATCTACAGACTGAAAAGTTATTTGGGAGGACTGTAAATTAGGGTCCTAGAAATTAAGAAACTTTTACAATCTGGGATAACACAAAGATCATAAAAAGAAATGTGCTTGGATGTATTCTTCTTCTGTGCTGTGCTCCCCAGTTGTATCATTTTGGCCTAATAAAAAAACAGGAATTGGTCTGATTGAAACATGGTGTTCAATGACCAGTGATTCTTTTTCCTCTCTTTCCACATTTCACGCATAAATTTCTAAATCATTTTGACTCATCCTAAATGTCAGAAATGAAGGCTGCACATTTTGAGGAGGTTTGTTTTTGTTTTCTTTTCAAAAATTACTATAATTTGTATGTGACATGTTTTGGCAACCTTGAGCCCAGATGTAGCCAATTTTCACTGTGCCTTTTAGAAAAAATAAAGGGCTGAAAATAATGAAGATTAAAACCAGGCTGTTGTTGAAGGCCTGGCAAAGAGTTTTCCAAAAGGCAGGCAGAGTCTGATTGTGCATACACAGTATGGTGCATGGCCTCTTTTTTTTTTCATACCTAGTAAGGCCTCCCAGTAAAAAGATGAAGGCCTCAGCCTTCCTGATATGCAAAGGGTGCAGTGTCAGTTCTTTGTAGACTGAACATTCCGAACCACATACATATCCAGAAAACACTTCAAGAGCCTGGAAAAATTAAATATCATCTTGTATCGACAGGGTTGCTCCAAGATCCATGACTGGGGTAGTGTCAGTGTCATCTTGTGAGTATTCTTTTTATTTTCTACTTGATCTGCCTTGTTTTCCATAATTTATAGTTGAATAATTTTGTACTCTTCTATTTTTCTGTTCTAGAGTCTTATGAACAATAAATTCCCCCTTGAACTCAGTGCAGAACCAGATTTTATCAAACAATACTAGTTTTCAGTGTAATTGAAGATAATTTGACCTAAAATGCTAAAAATTAAAATTTAGAACAAAAGTCTCTTTCAAACACAACCACTTAGTGGAAGACAAAGGGGCCTGAAAATCCTTTGACTGCCTTCTTTTCAAAGTACCACATAGTTCTAAACTTATAGAGGAGTTAATTTCTAAACCCAGTGTTACAGCAATTGTATGTACATATAAGACTTTGTTTGCTTAATAAACTAAAAAAGAGTGTTTATTTTGTTTAACCTTTTAAAGGTAATTTTTTTACTCCCTTCCAGTTAAGAGATTATTTATTCATTTTGACTGTGTTTACCCTACCACCAAGTATTATTTTTCCTTCTATAAGGCTTATTTTAAGATTAACTTATCGGTTTGGTATTTGGTCAGAAATCCTTCTGTCTGGGGAGTGCAACAGTGTCTGAGCCCTAAATGACTGGTTTAAGCCTTCCTGCTTGCCCAGGCTATAAATCAAAGATAATAAGTACTTTACAAACAGATCTGCTGCGAGGATTCATCAGTTAAGGTTTGAAGGCAAGGATGCTGACGATTTAGCATTAACCTGTAAGAACGTGTGACACTGGAGTTTAGGTTTCACTGCTGCATTTCTTGTCAATGGAATAACTATCCCCAGACGAAGGGATATCTCATGCAAGATGTTTGTCAGGAAATGCATGCCCTCTGGAGCACGATGCTGTGTAATGACCTACAATTTCTTCACAGCAAGAGCCCTAGCTTTGCTGCTGAAAATAATCATGCAGCACGCACTTTACCTGCGCTCCAGCACTGAGGCTCGACGCGTTCAAATGTCGGCAGGTGCACACAAGGTTTAAAAAAACACCCCAGTAGATGTTCATATGTGCGGGCTAATTAAAGAGTTCAGGGTGTACCAGGTTGGGACAGAAAGGCTTGGAAGTAAAGGTTTGGTGTTTGAACAAGAAATGTTACAAGTTAAAAATATAATAGATGCTAATTTGCATATCAGTGAGTTTATTGCAACCTGTAGCTGAAGTTCACTTACCCAAACAGTTGTGGTCAATAAATACAAAAACAAATTAGATTAATTCTTTCAAGTTGCTGCAACCAACCTTCCTTCCTGAAAACTTGCAATTAATGAATATGAGCAAGGTGAGGAGCAAAAGACCTGCCAAACACATGGAGCAGCACACAGCTGTAATATTGTCAAGAATCAATAGAAAAAAAGGATGGTATTACCATAAGCACTGGAGAATCTTTCTTTGCCCTCTTTCTCCTCTAGCTTCTCCTTGGTTTTTGGTTGGTTGGCTTTTTCATTACCTCCAATTTTAACTGACCATCTAAAATCCCATGGCCAGAAGAAATGCCTGTATTCTAAGAATGTTGTAAGAATTGGTAGCGCCCTCCTTATAAAAGGTATTACAATCAGATAGTCATATTCTCTCTTCTTTCCTTAACCCTGTGCTCCTCTGTGAGGCTTCAGTGTGTTCCCTTTTTTGTCCAGTTCCTATATGGTGGGCTTTGCAAAAATGATTGTTTTATCTTCCCCACAATTTAAAAATCTACTATTCTTTTTTTCTCCTATTCTTTTTGGTTTCTATTTTCTTCTTATGTCAGGTATTTTTCCAGCAAGAATTTTTTTTCTGACATGACTAAGGATTTTTTTTAGTGGCCTCAACTTCTTTGTACAATATCCCAGCATTGTTTAAATTAAATACTATAAATTGACTGTCTGTTGTAAATATGTAATATTGTGTCCCAGGCTGCTAAGAAAAAAATCATAAATCAAATTCAACTAAACTTCACAGGTGGAAAACATAAAGTATGAACTTTATTGACCATGTCTACATCTGTGAGTAATCACACAGCAGTTATTAAATTCCTGAAATCCTATTCTAAAATAGATTGTAATCAGAACACAATCTCTGGCTGGTTTCTTGGAATTTTTTTTTTTTCTTTGCTTCATTCAAGATCTAGATTTGGAACTTGGCAGAAATGTTCCTTGGCAGGCTATTACTGGTAATGCTATATTGAATGACATCGGGAATGAAACAACTCAGATTTGATTACCGCTACAGTGCATTATTCCCGGAAGCAAGAGGGAATGGTGTATGCTCTTGGACATGGTCTAAATACAGTCAAAGCTGAATCACAAGAATCAACCAAGAATTATGTAGAATCAAGTATGTTACCCAATTAATCAAAGTATCTTTGATCTAATGGTGTGATTCTTACACTTAATGAAAGAAAAGTTCTGATAGTCCTGTGTTGTGGGCTGCTAAGAAGTAGAGATGTGTGGGCTGTCAAATATTTTCTGTGACAAAGATCTGATCAAGTAATTATCTGCAACAAATGTTGGGTCCAATTTCTGCTACCCAGACCCTTTTAGAATTCACCAGAGGGTGATTTTGGCAGCCTGTCAGTAGGAAAACAAGAGAATGAGTTGGGAAACATTAATAAAAGTTGAAAACAACAGCTTCTGAAACATTTGAATCGTCATTCACATGCATGCAAAGAGGCTGCCAGATGAAAAAATAAGAAAGTGGGCTGACAAGAGATAGCAAAAAAACTAGAAAAGAGACATTGGAGTGTTATATTCAGAAACCTGATGTGAAATTTAAACTGTTGGTTTTTTTCTCAACTCTTTCCAGGCGTCATCTCTTGCAAACCCAGAAAAGAAGTCTTGGTGCCCTGTATATCCACGTATACACACCTGCTGTGCTTAAACACCCACGGTAGAACAGATCCTCATTTTTGTTTGCTTTAGCTGAGAAAATCATAATTCCCAACTGAGAGAGGAGGAAGGTTGTAATAGTCATTCTGAGAAAACAAAGTCAAAATAAGAATGCAGCTACAGCCACTGTAACTAGCTAACGTGGCGAGGAGAGGGAGGAAATCCTGGTGCCTCATTGGGACAAACAATGCACCTTCCATATCTTCTGTGTTGCCACATGCGGAAGAAACATGCTCATAACTGTCTGCAAATGCAAACGAGATTCAAAAAAGAAGGATCATGCTTTGCAGGAGGCTGTTCTCAATCTGCATACTGTCAAGGGTTTGGTCTTCTATCACTGAAACATCCTGGTTTTGCCATCTTCCTCCTCCTTATTATTTTCTTTCTCATCATTTTTTTCCCATTTTCCACTTTCAGCATACAGGCAAAATTATCTTAAAAAAAATAAACCTAGTTTTTCCTCTACTAAAGACCTTTTTTGCTCAATATATGTTGTTCACAAGAATATGCACAAGGTACCAGACCAGAGGATTTTCAGCCTAAATGACACTTTTTGTCACTCAGCAACTAAAAACCACTCAGAAAGTTGTTGAAGAGTTAGGAATTAAGGGCTTGGGACAAAATTTCCAGAAGAAAAGGCAAAACCTTCCTGCTTGAGGAAATCTTGGACTTAGACTCCCATTTTCTCACAGTGGCAGTATTAAAAGTTTTCAATGACAATACTAATGATAGTTGCAGTTCTTTTAAAGCTTGTGAAAGTATTAAAAATGTCCTTAGTCTGTGTAAAAATAGGCCTTATATATCTGAAACAAACACTTAGATCTTCTTCAAAACATCACAAAGAGAAAGATTCCAGATTTTTAAACTTGTGCCCTAAATTGCTGTGACTTGTATTTCAGCCCTAGAGGAATTCCTACACTGGCTGTGAGGGAGTGTATGTGCTTGTCCTGTCCATCTCCATTTTGGAAGCTGTGATAGCACTGATATGCCATTCTAGAAGTCTTCAAAAATCCCAGAGTGTCTTGCCTGGGAAAATTATAAATATTCCAACCTTTATTTTCATATTCCATTTTCCTGAGGAAATCAGCTAGACACACGTAATAGCTAAACAAGAAAAAAGTCAAAAACTGTGTTTAGAATTAGCTGTCTTTTATATCTAAAAATTTCAGTGATAGTTTTCCTTAACCTGAAAATCCAGACAAAGGGATTTATTTGGGTGACTGCAGGGGCTCTGGATCCAAGGGCAGCTCAACTTTGCCTTTCTGGCTTCAGTGCAGCTCATACCTGCTTCCAGCGCATTGCAATGTGCAACCCATCACTGACTACTGCGAGGCTGCTGCAGCAAGTGTCTGGGGAGGAGGCTGAGCTGTACAAGGGGAAATGAACTTACCCACAGGCATAGGTCAGAGAAGGATCTGGGAGCATTAAAAACAAAACCCGCAGATTTTGCAAAAGCCCAGGGTCACAAAATTGTTCTTAAAATATTTTGTTTTGGCTTTTGAGATGGCAAATTGTAAATGTTAAGAAAAAAAGTGTTACCAGCATTTTAACATGGTAAGTTTCACTTTTGCTGAAACTAGTTTTGCTCCACACCCAAAAAAGAAACCCAGACCGAACAAGTGCTTTACAGATTTCTTTCTGGTCCTGTCATCAGGACTTAATTTTGTAGCATATCCTTCAGATACCAGCCAGAAACAGCTAAGTGGAATCAAGATCACATTTCTAAATGTCATGGTTCAGTATTTTTTACTTTAGTTAATGCTAATCAATTGGTGTAACATTTCAAAGTTGCATGCTCCTGAGATACACTGTCCAGAAAATTTAAAAATAAGAAAGCCTTAAATAATTAAAACCTTAAATATCAAATTCTTATCATGTACAATTTCAATCCCAGGGTTCAAGATCAAAGGAAACCATCTTTAAAAGGTGACGTTTTTAGAATTAGATGCACAGTTCTTTCTTCTGCTGCAAAAATTACAGACCTGCTGCCTTATTATTAAAAAATGCTTGGATACAGTGCCATTTGCATAAACTTGTGTTCTGGAAAGCATATCCTCTGTACTTTACAAT
The DNA here is from genome assembly GCA_013397975.1 of Machaerirhynchus nigripectus. Taxonomy (NCBI): domain Eukaryota; kingdom Metazoa; phylum Chordata; class Aves; order Passeriformes; family Dicruridae; genus Machaerirhynchus; species Machaerirhynchus nigripectus. The sequence continues at coordinate 26,220 of VZRQ01000149.1, read as the reverse complement.
ACTTTATGCTAGACTCTAACTGTGTCCAAATGGAGGTCTTGATCATACAGCTGTGTTTTGTGACCTAATTACCTCAAAAACCTCCAAAAACCAAAGCACAAAGAACTGTTTTAATAATACCGTCAAATACTTAGAATTAACTTCTCTTACTTCACTATATCAGCATGCCACAAAAACACCACAGCCTCCTAGATCAAAACTAACATTTTCTACAATCTTTCCCCTCATGTTTTCAGAAGAATTTTGGTGACTGACGGAAAATAGATAGAAATACAATTATCTCTGAATATTTGATAATTTCTTCCAACTTTCAGAATCAAGGAGGAAAGAGAAGGAAACATATAATTACTTCTCCCTTTTTTTTCTTTTCATTTCTTCTAAATTTTCATTAGCAGCTATAAGAATATATATGTTGGAGTAGCAAAAGAAAGATGATTTTCACAATAGCTTTGGTATGCCTAAAATCATGGTGAAGGTCATGGTCAAAATCCTGATAAGCAAAAGGGATTTATTTAAAGGGCTCCAGATAAGCATTTTGTGGGATTTATTCATCACTGTACATCTAACTCCAGGCTTATTCTAACTCCATATTATTCTAATTCCATATTCCATTGAAGTTTTTTTGTATATGTGGAGTAATTGTATAGGTACTATACAGTAATTTCTCAACATACCGGTTTCTTCTTCAAACTATGGAAGTTTCATCTTTCTGAATCAGTACCTATGATCAAATTTCTCCAGTCTTTTTTTTGACTGTTGTGATCAGCCAACTGGTTTTTGCTTGTACAAGCTGAAATGGCCAGATTTCATATTCTACTTTTAATGTAGGCAGTGAGGTAGTGTTAAAAGAAAAATTAATATCGACCATTAGACTCAATCCTACAGACTGCAAGTCACCTCTATTAAAAATCACTTTAGCAGGTAGGCAATGAGATAGTTCTCACACAAGCAGGTGCTTAAACAAGACATCCAGTAAAAGTGTGTAATCATATCAGAAATACCTAACAAGATGTAAGTTTCTCTTAACTTTTATAGAGGAAAAATGGTATATATTTAATTTACTTAAATGGAATTAATTCTAGACAATGGAATGCATCCAGTGACTTTAGTATTTTAACAGTTCTTGAGTTGAACATTTGTAAGGCCATATTTCTAATAATTTTTAAAAGTTATCTTACTCCTTTTGTTAACAATAATGTTTTGAAGTTTGTAATCTGCTTTCATTAAACAATGTTCATTTTTAAATATGAAATCCAGGTATTTAGATTTAAAAGTTTACAATAAGATTACTCTTGGCAAAGTAATCATAAAAACCATCATATTTTTGGTGATATAAACCTTGTTGTTTCTTCAAATGCAGAGAAAGACAAGAAATAACAGTGACCATAAAAGTAAGAATTGTAAGGGGAAAATTCAGTCTTCTTGTCATATCACTTGAAATAAAAGTGTTGCTAGTTTAAAAAATAAAAATAAAAGTAAAAACACTAATATATCATCTGCTGTGAATCAACATAACTCCAATACTTACACCAGACAATCTTAGAATAACTTGATGTCAAAAATCTATGGTTTCTCAAAAACATATATTCATGGCTGGGTAAATCTAAAATGCTAGTGTCTTGTGCTGGAAGAAGTGAGATTTCATAGAACCACAAAGATAACCATGTTTCCTCCAGATGACCAGGCCTTTTAGGCCAAATAGAGGTGAAATAATTTCTTTTGGTGACACACAAACTGTCTCACAAGCAGCAGCCCCACTTCTCAGATCTCCCAACTCCACTCTCTTCCCAGGCATGTTTGCTGGCTGATACCTCCTGTTCTGTTTTAGCTTTGTTTTCCATGCTATCCCTTCTGAACTCATCAGCCCTGCTGCCAGGTGAGCTTTGTTTAAGGGAACAGCTAAAGGTGCAGTACTATGTCCACAGCAAAGATGGGAATTCCTTTCCTGCAGCTGCCGAAGTCCCCTGTCGTTACTTACTGGCAGGGACACACTTCCCATCTGGTGTGAAGGTCTGTCCAGCCCAGAGGGAGTGCCAGCAAGACCACCCAGTATTCAGTGAATTCCTAGAAAATGCATTGACAGAACAGTGGGATTTTCCTATTTTCATTTCTAATGTGGGGTGTTTGAATGGAATGAATGAAAAATTAATTGTACAATTCAGAAAAATCGGTAGAAAAAAAGTAGTTCAGAAAGCCAAGAAAGAGCAATTGAGAGGAATAGCTCATAATTGCATTCACTATAGGTAAAGAGAGATTATTTCACTGTCAGCTTTAATCAAGTCACACTGTTCTCTGTGGACAGACTTCATGACTGGATTTTGATAAAAAAGCATACAGTTGACCAGAGTACAATATAAAATATGTGACCACTGTATACCATGTATCTGGTCTGGGTTAGAGGAATAATGGGTTTCAGTTATTGATAATGAGATGGTCTCACTCATTTTCATATTTTTCCTGTGTATAAAATTGTATGTTCCAAATAATCATCATATAATATTTAAATTCTAAAAAAAATAGTGGTAGAAAAGAAAATCTGCTAATATGAATTCCCGTAAAATTTGTTTGAAAGCAGCTATGGTAGAAAGTATAGGAATAAACATTTTTAATCTTGTTAATAGCATAAAGTCTGGTTATGATGCAGGCTGAAAATGACCAGTTTAGCCAGCTCACAATCACATAACCAAGTGAAAGCCATCAAATTATAGTATTACTGCAATTGAGAAAGGTTTACATGATTTTTATTATTTTTTTCTAATAAAAGGCAATTTTGCAGCCTTTATGATGGTGGAAACCCTTCATTTGAATATCTCTTGTCTTGCCTTGCCTTGCCTTGCCTTGCCTTGCCGTGCCTCCCCTACCCTTCCTTTCCTGGGATATTGGATATATTATTAAGCTTTGCTAATGGAAAGGGTGTGAGATTCAGTAAAAGGGAAGGAAGGAGTCAAAATCTAAAAAAAAAAAGGCAAAATTAAAAAATGTCTTGGATTTCATTGCTGCATTTTTCTGAAATATATTCTTTAATTTAAAAATCCTTTTTGAAATTCTACATGCAAGTTATTTTAAAATCTTGCTATCAGTTCTAGTATCAAATCTGTGCCTTTGGTAGTAAACAAAGCATTCCATGTGGCAGAGCACTTGTTCTTCTGCCCTCAGGATCTGTTTTGATTTGCCTCCATTTCAGTAACTGCAAGAGCTTTAGTGTAGACAACTGGAAAACTTTGGGATTGGCTAGAAACACCAAGGCAAGGTCTAGATAACTCATGGGTCAAAACTTAATTCTCCCATAATTTCTGAACATTTGGCTGCCTTTCCTGTATTCTGTGTTCACTGTGCTGTGTTGGCTATAAAGTGGGGAAAAAAAAATCAAGGAACATTAGTTAATGTGTGAGAGGCCGAGCTGCCATGGCAATGGATCCCAGTAGGACTGCAGAGCCATTTTTCTTCTCCTCTGATTTTCTGTGTTCATGAAGTTCCTGTGTTTCTTCTGCCAGCTAGAGTGATCAAGTGCCAAAAGAAAGGATTCTGCAAATCTTTTAACACAGATAAAAAGCAGCATGTTATTTATAGAGATGAAGAAAGTCTGCTCTGCCCTTTTCCATCTTGAATTGTGAGATACATCAACGCAACAAGCTCTGCTCTTGTGCAGTACTTTTCTCAGTATTTCACCACAAGTATTTTTACTTTTGGGGTGGGGAAGCTTTTCTCAATCATGTTTGTGAAAGAAAAGGAAAAAATAGTACGTATTTGCTTTGTGACAATCTTCTGTTTTGTGGGATGAACATTACTTGTTTTCTGTTTCCTCTCCATTCTTTCCACCCTCGGTAGAGAAAATCATGATCCCAAGGATCACAGCTGGGACAAAATAGATAGGGAAAAGACGGGCCTACCAAAGGAAAACTGAGAGGGTGGTTAGCTAGGAGGAAGATTTTATTCATCCTTGAACCTATCTTCTCTTTCTTTACCACAGCCAACCTTTAGAGCCAGCTCTGGAAAACACTGCAAAATTCCAGAGAGGGAAGCACCACTCTCCCAGTGCTCCTGTTAGCAGGATTTTAAAACTTCTGATATTGTTCATTGCATAACAACAACCATGAAAAAGGTTATCTTGCTTGCCAAACAATTATTTTCTATGTATTAATAATGCCTTTTATCAGCATCCAGAAGAGCAACTCATTTGCATACTTCCCCAAGGTTTATGGGAGCATTAGCTTAACTGCTTCAAAAGCACATTCATCAAGTAGTTCTTTAGCTCTGGTAGGGCTCACAGCTGCATGATATAGTAGAAAGTCAAGCTGAGGTAAAGGGTTACCATAACTTAGGATCACGTTTTGGGCAATCAGCTCATCCATTCACTACAGCATTTATGTGTAAACTTAAACCTGTCACATGTGGAGAACATTGTCACATTTCAACAAAGGCTTATTAACTACTGTTCTTCATAAGTTTAAATTAAAAGACAGACTTACTCAAGGTTCCGTCCTCACACTTTTGAGGATGCAACTTCCTACAGTCAGGTTTGTTTATTGGCTTCACCGTGACAACTCCTGGTAACGCTGCTTATGTTTGTTATGTTCAAAGCCATTTTTAATGTGGTACCTTAAATACCAAATACAGTCATTTAGTTCATCTGAAAATTAAACACAAGGGACACAGGGTAATGATAAATGAAATTGTGTCAAGTGGAAGAGATATTTAGACAGCACCAAAGGAATTAAGGTTTGACTCTGCATTATTTAATTAACTGTCTGCAAGAGGGGTTAATAAATGTTAATAATATTAGCAGTTCATACGAGTTATTAAGTAATCCATCCTGCGATCTAGAAAAAGGACTGGAAGGCAGAACAGTCAGTGCTCTCTCACTGGCCTTGCCAGAGAACCTGTGTGCAGTTTTCAGGTCTCTTTCACTGAATCTTATAAACTGCCCAGTCACTCACAGGTCTGTGTAAGTCTGACACAATTTTCAGAGCCACAGAACATCCACTGCAGCTGATGTTCCAGCAAAGTCAGCTACCCAGAGCTCACAAAAGTTGTTCTGAGAAACAGCTTCTGCCTCGAATATGGTGTCAGTCCAAGTTGATGCAGCCAACAGAATCACCTTTCCTTCACCATGGGGAAGGAGGGTATCCAGGGCTCCTGCTGAAAACAGGTCACCTACACAAGCTGTGCACACCATTGGTGCTAAGTCACTGAGCAAGTTGGAAAGAGCATGTTTAGCTGTGTTTCCTTTGGATTATTAATGTAGTTGTGCTAAGATATTAATAACATTTCATCAGTGGTGGTCCCAAACTGCTGTGCCAGAAAGGTCAACTACATAAAGAATTTAAAGCAAAGAAGAGCAACAAAAATCCACACTCAATTCAATGAACCAGTCAAAAATCCCAGTGCTCCAAACAAATAAATTCTGGTGTCAGTTAATTTTAAATGACAGATATGAGAACATTAGTTTGACTGTCTTTGCTTTACTATCTTTTTCTGTAATTGTAGAACTGCAAAATTAGATTTTTTTTTTCTGTTCATATTTTACTTATTATTTGGAGGGTTTCAAAGAGAGATTTAAGACTGCAAAGTACATTATGATTGGTTTAGAATTATTTTCTAAAGTATTTAGGTCCCCTGTATCTGTTCATTTCAATGAATAATGACATCAAGATCACCATGACATCTCTGATAAATTTTGAGACTGTATTTTCACAACAGCTCAAGGACAAAGTGTGTGGTTTAGTTTTGGTGGTTTAGTTCAGATCAGGAGTGTGCTTTTGAAGAAAATAGTTCAATCATTCCCATGTACCACATCACTTGTTTCAAACTATGTAGCAGTCTAAGACTGAATGAGTGAGTATCCATCCCTTTTGGATGAAATTAAACTGAAAAATGAGCACCAAAAGCACAACTAACCTGGTTCAAATATTAGTGGGGTTTTAGTCCACAGCCTGCACTAGGCGTAGTCTGAAATAACACACCTTCCTTAAAAAAGTCTGTAGCCTGGACTTTGAGTTCTCAGCAGTAACAGGTCACCTCAGAGATGTAATTCACAGAGGTGCAGATCAAGACTGCTGGTACAGGCTTATAGAGCAGATAAAATTTTGTTTTCCTTCAACTTCAGGAACAAAAACTGGCAAGTTCCCCCAAAGCCACATAGTAACCCAGTACATAAGATTTTCAGGAACATCTGCTACACAGAAAAATTAACATAAGTGCATTTTTAAAGCCACCAATCTGTATACTCTCTCACTAAGATCCTCTTGCCAAAAAAACTTGCCTGGTTAGCACTGATTTCAAACAAATCCTCTGCTAGAAAACTGCATTACCAGCTCTAAACTCATGTAACTCAGTGGAGGTCCTCCTTTTTTTCCAGCTGAGCGCTGTGTATGATTGCATTCAGGTACTGAACACCACAAAAGAGGTCCAATGAAGGCAGCTTGAAGCAGCCTCAAAGTCACAGGCATTGGTTCTTTCTTGTGGGGGACTTTAAGTACCCTGACATCTTCTGGAGAAGCAAGACAGCAAAGCACAAACATTCCAGGAGGTTCCTGGAAAGCACTGATGACTTTCTGACATGGGTAGCCGAGGATCCCACAAGGATCAACCTTATACTAACAAAAAAGGAAGGCCTTGTTGGGGATGTGAAAGCTGCAGTGACTGTGACTGTGGAGCTCAGTATCTGGTGAGGAGGATGCAGGACAGCAAGTAAGGTGGTAACCATGGAATGTAGGAGAGTTAACTTTAGCCTCTTTGGGGATCTTCTGGGAACAACCCCAGGAGAACAGGTCCTGCAGGGAAGAGGGGTCCAAGAGACTAGCTGATACTCAAGGATCACTTCCTCCCAACTCAAGAATGTCTCTTGTCTCTCACAACATCCTCATAGGCAAATCAGGAGCATGGACTGCATGAGTGGACAGTGGATTGAGAACTGGCTGAACAGCAGATCCTGGAGGGACATAATCAGTGTCACAGGATCTTGCTGGAGACCTGTTGCTAGAGGTGTTCCCCGTGACTCAATGCTTTAACTTATTCATCAATGACTTGGATGAAGGAGCAGATGCCTCCTCAGCAAGTTCACTGATGGCAGAAAGCTGAGAGGAGTGGCCAATACCCCAGAGGGCTGTGCAGCCCTTCAGAAGGGCCTCAACAGGTTGGAGAGATGGAGATCGGCAGAATGGAATCTTCTGAAATTCAGCAAAGGCAAATTCAGAGTCCTGCATCTGGGGAAGATTAACCCCAAGCATCAGGACAGGCTGGGCACTGACCTGCTGTAAAGCAGCTCTGCAGAGAAGGACCTGAGTGTCCTGGTGCACAACAAGCTGTCCATGAGCCAGCAGTGTGCCCTGCTGGCCAAGAAGCCCAAAGGTATCCTGGGGTGCATTAGGAAGAGCATTGCCAGCAGGTCGAGGGAGGTGATCCTGCCCCTCTGCTCAGCCCTGGTGAGGCCACATCTGGAGAGCTGTGTGCAGTTCTGGGCTCCTCTCCACAAGAGAGACATGGAGCTCCTGCAACAGGTGCAGTGGAGGGTGGTAAAGATGATCAAGGGACTGAAGTACCTCACTTACAAGGGAAGGCTGAGGGAGCTGGGTCTGTTCAGTCTTGAGAAGAGACAACTGAGAAGGGACCTCATCCATGTCTGTACGTGTGTGAAGGGAGGGTATCAAGAAGATGGAACAAGGCTCTTCTCAGTGGTGCCAAGCAATAGGACAAGAGACAGATCTGCAGAAACTGATGCACAGGAAATTCCACCTGAAGAGGAGGAGAAGCTTCTTTACTGTGTGGGTGACTGAGTACTGAACAGATTGCCCAGGGAGGCTGTGGAGTCTCCCTCATTGGAGATATTCAAGAATCATCTCAACACAATCCTGTGTGATGTGTTCTAGGATGACCCTGGTTGAGCACAGAGGTTGGACCAGGTGGTCTGCTGTGGTCCCTTCCAGCTTTACCCATTCTGTGACTATGTGTTTCTGTGATTCTATTTTTTAAAAGTGTAAAGTCTTTCTTGCCAGGTTATCCACGTTATTTGTAGACAAGATTTAAATGGCATGTTTACTTAAAACAGAGATCTGCAGTAACAGAAAAAAGATACAAACTGCTTAAAAGAAAAATAAATTTCTAAGGCTGCTGCTAAGAATTCACTGTTACAAGCGTTTGAAGTTTACTAATTAGCCTCGGAAGTCTGTCTCTGATCTGGCATGCTCAGGAGAAGTATCAGAGCTCTGCTTTAGCTTTCTGCCACTGTTGACTGCAAATATTAGAGACACAGGGCAGACTCTTAGCCAACAATGGGCAGGGTCTCCTCCTATTTCAACTTCTTTTGATTTTTCTCTGCTGTGACTGGGCAATGAAAGACCTCATGGTAGTGTGGAGGATTAAGACATCTTCCTTTGTCAGCCTTAGAATATCTTCATTAACATTTCAATCACATCTCTTAATTAGCATATTCCCAACAGACTTCAGGCTGCTTTTCTTTCTCAGAAGCCTCTAAGATGCATAGGTAAAATCACACATTTCATATAACATAGGGAATAGTAAGTACAATGTCCTTCATGTGAACTTATTGCTATCTGCTCTCTGTCGACAACATATAGAGGGGAAGGTGACTGTAAAAGGCAACTTTTGGAATGGAGAGCTTCTGCTAAGAAACACCTTCTTCCCTGAAAACAGATCTTTTATTTAGGAAATAATTATAAGGAACATATATTCTAACAAACACAGTGGTGCTCTTGGGAATTTCATTGCTCATATTCTTTTCATAATTGAACAGTCATTAGCATAGATTTGGCCCAGCAAATGAAGCCTTTCCCAAAAATTTCCTGGGCAAAATTTGGGAGCCAGCACAAAGCAGGGACTTGTTCTCCACTTGTCCCCAGTTGGTAGCTTAGTTATTAGCCAGCTGCCTTGCAGATAAGAGAACTTAGCAATGGGAAGGGGTCCAGACTGTGCCAGCTAATGTGGGAACAAGAAAACAAGCCCTAGCACTATCCAGTCTACTATCATAGATGTAGCCACAGCGTTCCAGCTTTTATTGCAAATAGCATTAGCAGATGACAGTTACTTATCTGAACATCATCCTTTGCATGACTAAGTAGCTTTCAGCCCAGGAGGCTATTTCTCTGGTTTACAGTGTGATCTCTGACACTGATTTGTTATCTCAGGTAGTTTCCTTTGTGAGCAGAGGCTATTTAAAGATAAGATCACAGTTGGTGCACTTCTATCATCTCTTGGAGCAAAACTCCGATGCACTTGAAGCCACATGAGCTCTTGAAGCATCTGGTGCTGCATGAAAACCTTACTTGCTTGACACCACTGCACCTTGCAGTAAGAAATAGCCTCTCTAGCAAAAAAAAAACCAACCAACCAAACAAACAAAAAACCCTATCAAAGTGAACAAACAATAATAATTTGA
>VZRQ01000149.1:0-16781 GCA_013397975.1 Machaerirhynchus nigripectus | reverse complement strand
AAAAAAACCCCAAAAACACCAAAAAAAACAGACTGGAGAAAGTATTCTGGAAAGACTTAACAGTTGCCTTTGAGCAGTTTACAGAAAGCTTGTTCCAGAAAGACTTTTAATTGTGTGATATTGATCTGGAAGTTATAGGACATAATTTCTAATAACAAACAAGTGAAAAAAAAAACAAAACAAAACAAAAAGAGTAAAAAAGGAAAAATTACACTGAAGAATAGGTATTTTTATTTTCAAATATTTGTGCAAAGATTTGATTATATTTTTCCTATTAATATCAGTAGGATTTGTGATATGCAGCTGAAACCTATTGAGAAGTTTTACGAATACTTACAAATGCCAAATGACTTGACATTAAAAAGGAAACAAGAAACTTCCCCCACACCTACCTCTTACCAGAAGTAGATTGAAAAAATTCTTAAGATGCTAAGAAATCAATTTATTTTATTGTTTTTGACCTTTCTTCTTTCCTTATTGTCTTGTTTCTGCATTTGTAATTTAAATACAATACAGTAGAGAAGGCAGGATTATCACAACAGATCTGTGTAAAAACAAGATTAATTTAGAATGAAAATGAAGACCATTCCTTGCAAGAACAAAGTAAAATCTTGAGGCAGAGGCCTGGCTTCATGTAGATATGTCTAGTACAGCAGACATGAGAAGAAAGAGCATGGCTGTTGCAGAAAGCAAGCAGGAGCAGCAAAAAAACGTGTATAGTGGTGAAACAACAATAGATATACCACAAGAAAAGCAGAAGCAGACTCCTGTCCATGAACAGATGCTGAAACAGAAAGGAACTTTGCAGCAAAGGCAAACAATGCCAAAACTGAAGTCCTGTGGACAAAAGGGCAGAAACCCAAATAAAATCAGCATCTCATTCTGATGCACCCACTGTGCATCCAGAGTAGCCATAAAGGGGCATTGCTCATCAGACTCAGTTTACGGTTTATCATGATGGACTAAAAATACAAATAATGAAGCTTAATTTATGCACTCAGACTGCAATATTCAGCTGCTGCATTTCAGTGTACAGCATCCTCAGCTGATATGTACACATATATGCTGTTTTCTGGGCCATCAAGTAGATAATGTTGAATTTCCGTAAGTACAGGGTAGAACAAGTCACGTTATAGTAATCGACATAATTTCCACCAGCTTCAGTGACATTACATTTTGACCTACTATATCTCTAAGGCCCTCTGAAAATATTGCACGAACACTGTTTTTCGCTTCAGTTTTTTTTCAAAGTTGATCTAGTATTTTTAGAGATAAAAGGGTTTTGTATTGGAGAATGTTGATTCAATTGCCTCAAAAATCTTTTGGAATATACAGGTATATATATTTTTTTACACAACATTTTTTAAATACTTCCTTTTGACAAGGTCAAAAACTTTGTCTAAGCAACTGGTTTGGTTTGTGATTTTATGAACCTTTATCAGATCCAACAAAAACCTCATCATCCATAGCTGGTTAATATAAAAGTCAAAACAAGTCAAAAAGAAATTCTCTACTATAAACTAAATTAAGCAAGTCATGGAACTACCTGGATATTTCTGAAGTGAAATTATTTGGAAATGGCATCTTGAGAGAATTTGCAACTTTTTGTCCCAATTTGAGATGAAAGGCGTTTCCGAACTAGAAGGAAGACTAGGAATACAAGGTAGCTCTTCCTCTCACACCAAACTTCAAGGACTTTAGGAGAATCAAAAATTCATTTCATTTTATTTAGAGTTCAATGCAATTGTCCATGGTTCATACAAGATGCTTCCTTCTAATCAGGATCCATACTGAAAAGCAGATTTCCTCACTGTCACTTGCAGCAGTTATTCCCCTTGCAGATTCACACCTGCCCAGTGCTAACCTTCAGGTTTGTCAACACAAAACAACACCTGTCGGAAGGGAAGCTACCAAAACATTTTGAAAAATATGTTGTCACACAGTTTATAAAGCTAGTGGTAGAGGTAGTGACAGGGAAAGAAAAAATCTGCTTTCTTCTCTAAGCACTTCCAGAGCCCTACAGTTGGAATGCAAATGAGGAGACTGCTCCAAACTTGCAGAGCTACTGTCACTGTCTAATTTCAACCATCTAATTCTGTGGTAACATTTGGACATTATTCTTCATGTCTGGAAGTTGAAACAGGGAAGATCATGTGCAAAGCTCGGGGTTATCAAGTCTGACTTAGAGACTATGAATGCTCTGTGCTGGTACAAACTAGCCCTTGGGCAGAAGAATTAGTTTCATATATATACATCTTTTTCCTCATTCATAGGTGCTTCCTTTCCTTACAGCAGGAGGCTGTTCACTTTTGCAGTAGAATTTGTTGATGTAATTGGTGTTCAGTCTCTTCTTTCACATCAGGCAAACCCTCCCTTGTACATAGAAACATACCATTAAGAACTTCCGGAATTTCTGGTGAAAGGATATTAAATAATGCCCTGTTACTTTTTCTCTTGCTCTAAATAGCCTATAAAGAAATAAGAACTCAGTCCTAGACAACACTGCTGTTTGTAAGTGGCAGTGGGACATTTATGCCAGCTGACAACAGAGCCCATATACTTGAACTACAGAATGACAGGTTCTCCCAACTGTACATGGTCATGTTCTGCTAGACATGCAGATGCAAGCATGGGAACCCTCCATTCAGCTTCATATTGTGCAAATTACAAGGGTAAGCACCAAATCTGCTAATTATCTGATTGCAGGAGTGATATATTTCTGTATAGTGCACAGCTCTGTGGTCTAGTACAAGTGATATTCTATCCTGACATCTCATTTCTCATGAAAGAACTGAACTTGACTTCCTGGTACCTTGGGATGGTGACTCCTGAAGGCTGTGCCATAGCAGTGCTTCATGAAGATGGCAATTTCCTATCGGATGAGCACAAGTCAAGCAAAACCAATGTCAGAGTCAAACGACTGCAAGTCCCAAATTCAGCCTCTGCCTTACAGAGAAATTTCAGCATTCTACGTGTTCATTTGCCCATTCAGACTCATCCAAGAAAATTTAACTCTTAAAATTATTTTTCTACTTTCCTGTTAGAGAAAAAAAAAATATTAACAAAGTAGTAACAGCTGACCCAAACCTATCAGATGCACTTTTTTTGGTTGTGTTGCTCTGCTCAGTTGCTCAGTTTGGAGGACTGAAATGCACACAATTTCACACATGTGGGAGACTGGGTGCATGTCCTAAGAGAAAATGAAAGCATCACTACCCACAGTGAAGCTGCTAACTCCTGGTTGTATTATGCATTGAGCTTTGTGGGAAAGTGTAATAAATCAAATAACACCTTCCAACATTTTCAGTTTCCTGTCATACACAGAAAAATTTAAAAAATATATATGCTTCCTATCTGCTGGACCAGATTCACATATTTTGGAATTCTAGCTTTTTCCTAACTTCTCTTTGTTAAGGAGCAAAGCTTCTGTGTTTTGGAAAGAAAGTCCTAAAAGTAAGACTGTAATCATGTTTGTAGGCATGTGTGCTATTTCACTGACATATAAGCAAAAACATCCCACCAGGATCTGAATGTAATAAGTAGGAAGTTTTTCCTGTGAACACTTAGTGGCATTAATGCATTTTTGTCTATATTTCTTTCTCTTTACATTTGCTTTCAGTGAACCATCTAGGAATTAAGTTTCACCAACATGAATATTCATTCTTTCTGTTACCTCTAGTGGCTTTGGATCAAGCCCAGAGCATAGCTGCAAGTGTATGTACATGAATATTTACAGGTGCCAAATTTTATATCCATATTTGCAAATGCTGCACTAGGAGTGGTTTCTTCCATTTGCTGTCACAAACCTGACAGTGCCATATTTCTCTTTTGACCTATCACAACAGCTCCAGTCTGAAATGATGATTATTCATGGAAGACTGTGTGTGATCAAAACAGAGTTTAAAAGATTTGCCAAAACAAAATACAGTGAATAATTGTGAATAATAAATTCCAGGAAATTGCAGTCTGAGAGCAGACTTTCCACAGGCTTAAAAGGAACATCAAATAATTTCTTTGTCAGCTCTTCTCAGTATCCACTGCATCAAATTTCTTACTGCAAAACAGTTTAAAAAATCCAGCATAATCTTTAAAGTGCATCAAGCTTCTGACATTACATCTGAAAAGGGAATAAGCAGGATAAAAGACATGGCATTACCCCCCTTATGCTGTCTCCGCTGACCATCATTCACAATGGGCATGCAGCATTCCAGAGTTCAGTGTATTCTTATGACAGCCTGAGATAATGCCACCAAGACTGGAGCTGAGCTCAGTTATCTTCATGACTGATAAAGCAGACTACATGAAAAAAGTGTACAGACAACCACAGAGGCACTAAAAATAGAAGAGGACTGGAGGAGAAGTTACTTGTTGTCTTCTCTCTTATTGCCCATCAGCAAATGTGTTGACTTTGAAGATATTTTAGCACCCACGAGACTGCCAGTGTTACAAGCTTTATCTGTCTCCTGTGTGTTGTAATTTTACTGCAATGATCCCAGTGAAGGAATTCCATGGAGTGTCTCAGATCAATGAATAAACAATTAAAATGTTATAATAAACCTTTCTAATTAAAACATTAAATTACAAATAGAGTAAAACAAGAAAATTATGAAATTAAACTTGGCACATATTTTTCTTTGGGATTTCTCTTTTTATTTGGGTTTTTTTTTTTTTAAACTGTACTCTTCACAGAGGTGAGAGGGAAAAAAATGGCTTTCTGTTACAGGACAGTTACCAAACCTGCAGAATTTACATTTCCAAAGAGGATTTTCCCTATCCCATAAACAAATGTCACACCTGCAGGAAAAGAAGCTGTTCAGCACTGCTTTTCTGCTCATGGAAAGTAGGCAGAGACCTGACTCTTCCCTGGCTTAAACTGGTTTTATAAATCCATGGGTGATAGTAGATTTTTTCTGAGCACAGTCCTGACTGCAGAGTTCATCTGTCATTTAAGGCAAGGACATCGGCATCATGCATTCAAGTCTCTGCTATGGCACTGAGAAGCTTCATGCCTTCAGGCAAGTCACTTAAACCCAGTGTTTCAATTTATCCTTTTACAAAATAAGTAAAAATAATACTGCTCTCACTGGGATGTTTTGAGGTCAAATCCTGATCTTGTTTCAGCAAAACAAGGAGCAGTAGTTGATGGAATTAGGCTAAAGTAAACTCACCCCAAGTGTCTTTCACTGTAAAGTCCTTTACAAACTTCATACAATGCAAAACGATGAATTGCAACGGGCTCAGAGATAAAGGAGGTAGAGCAGTGGGTACAGGGGGCTAAGCATTCTCATACAGAGGGTTGAAGAAATCCAAGGATCACAGTAGGAATGTTTAGGTTTATTAAAATGGTACTAGCATCTTTTTTTACTGATGTTAAGTAAAAGGCAGGCAAGATTATATCAGATAACTTTGCACATAAAACAACAAAGGATTTGACTCAGAAGGTGTTTCTTCCCCCTTTGGAATAACTACTTTCAGTTTGGTTCTACCACATCTAAGGCTAAGAGCTGTCTTTTGCTTAAAAAATTTAGGCTTTTAGATGCTGCCAGCAGTCAATCCCTAGGAATACTGCAAAATCTTGCATTTCCTCTCATCCCCGATCCCCTTTTCATAGGCCAGCATGAAACACTCACAGGCTGCCTCTCTGCCCCGATGCCCACCAGGTCCCTGGGACTCGCCCGCACCGTATCCCTCTGCCCACCCGCAGCCAGCTCGCTCCCCCTTTCTCTCCTTCCCACTCATTTCTCACCCTTGCTGCTGCTCACCACGACTCTGATCTCTCACTTCCTTCCCGTTGCACATGCACACATTAAAACATCCACAGCTTTTACAGCTGTGAGCCAGGAAGAAAGGGCATGACAATTTTGCTCACTGTATCTTTTTACCATTGCAGCTTTCTCTGTTTGTGCTCAATCTGCCCCAGGCAATTCTCCCTGAGATATTAGTTGCAATTAAAGAAAAGAGCAAAGAAACTGTGAAACATTTGGGGGGAACGAAGAAATGTAAATCACATATCAAGCACTTTTGGGAACACAGGGAAAGGAAACTGCATGTAAATGTGAGCTTGAAAGTCAGTTGCTTTAAGAAACAAACATAATTAAAACAAACAAGCCATTCTATGTAGTTATTGCAGTTAATATCAATTAATCTATAAAAGGCTTTTTTTCATTTCATGAAAACCTTTCTTAAAGCAGCTACTTTGCTTTAACCTTCATTTGTTCTTCACAGCTGAAATAAACAGTTAATCTCTCAGGGAATCATGCATGGTATTTGTTATTGATTTTATAGCTCAATAACATACCAGGACTGTGAACAGGTTGGTATCAGATTAGGAAACAACCACTTAGAAGCAGACACCAGCTGTGCACTTGTGATAAATTACATTTTTCCCTATGAATTTTATACCTAGTTATAGTTAGTTTACAGGATTTAGCACCATATGGACTGCCTGCTAGCGAGGTAACAACCCAAAACACAAACACTTTCCTGAGTGAAAGAAGCAACCTGTAGCTGGAGACTTTTCCTTTAGAATACTGTATCATAATAATGGATCTGGAAATCATGAAAGGTTTGGCATATACCTCTGTGTTTTGGGTTTAACATAGACACTGAGGTTGTGTGAAACAGCAATACACAAATGGTAAATGTGCTAACATGAATATGCAGAGGACTTGGAACCAATGTAGTCTAAATAAAGGGTTCTTTTGAAAAAGTGGCAATATTGTCTTCAGAGCTGTTAAAAAAAAAATCTCTTTGAGGTAGGTTTCTAAAGGGAAGAAAATTTCAAACTATGCATTGTATTCCAAAGATCAGTCCTACAGTGCCATACTTACCACTAAAACATTTCCAAGAATCATTTGAATGTAACTAAAGTCGTTGCAACGTTTTTAGAATAGAGAACCAGCTTTTCTGAGAAGAAAAGATGTTATTGTAAATAAAAATAATTGATAGAAATCACTTTATTTAGCAGAATAATGGACCTAAAATCATAATGAATCATGTATATTTCACTCGGGGCTTTTCACCTGCTCTTTTATTTCCCAGAACTGACCATTATTTTATATACTTACATACAAGGCTCTCTGTGCCTTGTATATCTATACATATATATATATGTGTATATCTATATGCAACCTTTTTTGGTTTTCTACCAGCATTAAGGACCACAGTTATGAGATACAATCACTAAACTTAAATATGGAAAGATTTGATAAACGATCCTTTGTGTTATGCCTCTGACAGAACAAAATTACTACCTGATATACATCCGGAAATGCTGCTCCCAGTGTGATCACGTTATTTTCCCTGGAAATTTTCTAGGCCATTTGTATGCTTGTTGTTTAGGTTAAGCTAAATTGTCCTGATGAACTGGCAGCATGCTGTAGAAACCTTACTTCTTATTCTCTTCTGCCATGGTTAGAAGTCTCCTGATATAAACAGAATTATCAGAGCATAAAACTAATGACAAAATCCATAGACTGACGAATGGATATGTCATCATCGGTGTAATTCTAGCATCAGTGAAATGTTAAATATGAGGACTGGATTCCATTTAAGTTTAAATGAGGGGGAAATATAGCAAGCAAGCCCGGTAGTTTATGAGCACGTTCTGTAAGAAAACTGAAGTTTAAATATAAATAGGTAAAAAGGTCCCAAATTTGAATTTCTTGATCAGATTATACTGCCATTTATTTGTAAATTAACCTTGTATAGAGGAACACTTAAGGGCTGGACATCATTTTACTAGATTTTGGATTTAATATCAGGTGTTCACAAGACCCTGCAAAAAAAGAAGTTGCCATACTATGGCTGATATTCAAGCATCAACAGACATTCCTAGAGCTGAGTGAATAATTTAAAAATTGAATAACTTATTCAAAACTATGAAATTCATCAACTAAATTACTTGAATAATACATCTATGAAATATGAACTGACTATGTTGGGTGAATAATACATTAATAATTAATATGAAAAATATAATTAAATTCTTCAAATTAATTACTCAGAGAATATGAGAAACCATAATTATTCTCCATGCTGTACTCAAAGAATAGAATGCCTGAGTAGTCTGTATGCTCTTACAATTTTTCAGTGCAATACATAGGGTATATCTTTATAATTATGGAATATCGGGGTGGTATCTCAAATATCACTTCAGGCTAAGAATGAAGTAAAATGTCATAATTGAACAAAATAGCATGTGTTTTAATAGAAATATGCTAATGTTAGGATGTGTAACATGGCCTAGTTGGCAAAGACTGTCTCTGTCTCCGAGCAAATGCCCAGCGGAGGGAATTTTTTGACAAGCAGTGAAGTGCCGGGGCTGTGCATTTGCTAATTTTGACCGTAGGTTACTTTCAAATACCATCTTGTATGGTACCTGCATCAAGCAGGGGGTGTGGTTCAAGTGGACTGGCCTCCCAGCCATCCTCAGTGTTGGTTCCCAGGGGCTGGAGTGGGGCCAGCACTTTGGCAGAAAGCTCAAGTTGCAAGACCTTACTTTGCAAGGACCTGTGTCTGGCATGCTTCTGGATCAAGCCACACTGCGTCCAGCTGTCTAGAAAGAAGGGGAATGTGCACTCTAAGGGTTTTAAGGTTTGAAATTCTGCTCCAGGACTCACATCACTGAGCCATAGTGCCTAGGGACATGCTTACAAAACAGCAGGCAATTTAAACATCCATGTCTCTTTATGTGTGCTCATGCTTGATACTGATATTACATTACAACATCAGTCCTTTTTCCTTTTGGGATACAGAGGTGTGTCGTCCATCGGGTATTGAGTCCCTCCTCTCTCATACTGGCCACTTTGCAGAGAGCACTGTTTATGAGGAGCAGAAGAGAAATCGGCCTGCAAGATAAGAATGGAATAATTACAGGGCTCTACTCAAGATCTTTCCTTGCCTGTAGTTACACCTGTCACATTTTCATGTAAGACCATGCAATTGCTTCCTGTTGGACCCTGGCACATATCGTAAAAATACACTTGGATTCTCCATGCACACATAGGGTAAGGTTATGCTCAAATATGCAGTGAGGTGTGCAGTGATGCCAGTGAGAGCTGTGGCTGAGGCCGGTGCTGCATGTGGGTCACAGAACAGCTCAAATGAGGACGGATGTTGAAGATCCTCACTCAGTGATAGATGGAAGGGGGATTTTTTCTTCCATTGGCTATAAACAAAGTTAGCACATTCATTACACTATTACAAAAGGAAAATGCAAATTAACCCCATACTCCATCCTTCTGTATTCTATTGTTATCTTGAAAGCATGGTAAGTTTGTAAGATTATTTGAGGAAATAAGAAAATCCAACATGCCCGGAAATGGTTTTGCTTTCGACTGTAAAATATTTTTAAAGGCTCTGAAGCAAAAAAAACCTAGCCAATCAACCAAACACAAAACATTCAGAAAAAAACCAACTCTTCAGGGAACTATTTGTCCAGTTTCATAGCCTATGATGCCTACAGACCTATTCCACAGCCCCCCACAAACTGAGTATTCTAGTTTCAAAATATGTTTCCATAAGCTTAAGGTCTCTTTAAAGGATATTTCAAGCATCTTGCCAGGCTATGATCTGATCTGGCTGGCTAATCAGCAAACAAAAACTGTTCTCTCCTTGACTGTAAAGACAGACCCTATATTATTTATGTCTTTTTAGGAGATCCATTACACTATACTCTCCAATCACTGTCTTCTTAACATCTCAGGTCTGTTCCAGACCTGTCTTTAAGATTTCCCTATTAGCCCCAGTCTCAGCCATAAACTCCCAGTTTCAACTAAGCTATACTAGAGCTCCATTTTTTTGGTTTGTGAAAGATTCCAATTATGTGGAATAACTAATGAGATATCCATTTCATCTGATTAAACACAGCCATTTTTATCCCCTGTATGCCTTTCCATTTCTAGGAATGAAGAGCACGAGCTAAAGGGAATATGTGTGTCTGGGAAAATGTCTGTGCTTCTTTTTTAGTGCGTTGTTATGGGGCAGGAGTCTTTAGAAATGGAAAAGTTCTTCTCTGTAGGGACACCTGCTCCTACAAAAGCAACCAGTGATGTTTGTGTATGGCTTTCTGCAGTAGCTTGTTCCTCGCTTCCTATGTTCTGGCCTGAGACAGAGTTCTGCACATAGGCTTGAAATTCGCAATTACATCCTCATTCTGCCTGGCACTGAGCATCCTCCCCAAAGTGCTGAGTCTCCTGGAGTGCTAATGACATCGGTGGGAGTGAAGGAGCTCAGTTCCCCACAGGGCTGAGGCACAGCTTCTTTCACTGGGGATTTCAAGTCCTGTTTATGCCTACAGATTTTCATGCCCTATCAGTCCTTGAAGGTGACACAGGAGAAAACATGATGACAACAGGGCATGACAAATCTCAGGGAAGATTTGAATGTAAATACTCTCCCATGAAATGTAGATATTATTGGAATAACCTGAACAAATCAAGAAATTGGCTGGCAAGGGCACGGCATCATTATCACACTGCAGTATCTTCAAGGAGAAATTGTATAAGGCCTTTTATAAGATTTATTACATTTCTGAAATGAAATAAAATATTAGACCTCTAAATTTTTTTTAGTTAAATTTCATCAGTAACTCCCTGCATTCCTTCTCCCTACCCAATGAATTAGCCTTTATCATATTTTCGTCTGAGATAAAAATGAATGATCTGCTTTTGATTTAAAAAAAAAATAATAAAGAAAGAAAAAGAAACCTTCTGCCTAACTTTGAACTATGAATCAGCCTTGGCACTCTCATTAAAAACTCCCTAACTTTTAATTGCAGAACACAGTCTCTGCTGTCCCCAGACTGTGAAGTAAGATTCTTGGCAGTTACTCAAAGGAAAAATGGGGAAAAAATAAGCATTACTATTATCATAACTTAAGACGAAGGTGTGCTGTGAGCACATTTATTCAAGTTGGAAGTTGCAAATTTCTGCACTTTGCTCCATCACTGAATCCCTCTACTGCCTTTTGACAAATGGTATTCATTCTTCACCTCATTTCACCAGTAAAAAGTTTCTAGTAGACACTTACTGTGCTGGAGTATTATATTTGAAAGTAGTCCTACAGTTTTGAATTTGTATTTGTAGGAGCAAACACCCTAATACAGTGCAAGACTATTTGAGGAGAAGAAATCTTCAGTCACTGGAGCAACATTCTTTACAAGGACTTTGCCCGGGGCTACTCTTTCTTGTATAACAGAAAACAGTAATGGTGGTGAGGTTCCAAATTATAAAGTAAAGCAACTTATGAGAAAATCCTTTTCTACTGTTTCTTTGCACTTATTTCATTCAAAAAATCAAAGGCAACATAGACAAAGTGAAGGTTCAGACAGAAATCTCTATGCAAAATTCCACTAGCATAACTGGGTAATTCAGCTGCTGGTGGTGAGGAACCTGATGGCAATTCAGAAAGGAAAATCTTCGGAAAAAAAAAGAAGATGACAAACAACTTGGGAAGTTAGAGAATGAAGTGTTGTGTGGGGGAAAAGAAAATCTCTTTGAATGAGTCATAAAATGCTCTACAGAGCAGAACTTTCACACGTATCCTTGTAAATTATTATTTCTCCGTGTTTCTCAGGATGTTTCGGATTCAGTCTGATCTACTTACAGTTCAGCAAGGAATACATAAATACTGCCATCGTATTCACAGACAATGCCATCCAAACTACTATGCAGGGATTTGAGAGCACAGAAATACAGGGTGAAATGAAACAGTTGGCATTCAATGGCTGCAGACATAAGGCACTGAACCTATCTATGACTCTGCTTTTGTGAGGTGGCTGTGGACTGTAGGCCAAGATTGGCAACGGAGAGTTCCCCTTTTATGCTGGCAAAATGGTGAGAGTGCCTTCTTTGGCACACCTTTATGAATGACACGGACAACCTTGGGGATTCTGGTGCTAATACAAAAGGCAAGGAAGCTGGCTGGTTAGACAAGTGACTTCAAGAAGGTGGCAGGAGTAGGAAAGACGATAAAAGCAGAGTGTTCTGGAACTCAGAACAAAAGGATTAGATGCCATCACATGATGTTAGTGCAGACATTCAGAGAAATGTGAGGTTTTCTTGGCTCCCTGGACTTTCCTAC
This sequence comes from Machaerirhynchus nigripectus, assembly GCA_013397975.1. Lineage (NCBI taxonomy): Eukaryota > Metazoa > Chordata > Aves > Passeriformes > Dicruridae > Machaerirhynchus > Machaerirhynchus nigripectus. Next base: position 4,697 of record VZRQ01000149.1, on the reverse strand, counting down.
AGCCACCCCTGAAGTATGACATGTGTAGAAACAGAAAACCAGGTGATCAAGCACTGGATACCCTAAGGACTTTGCTGTAAGCAGGTTGGCACCAGTTGAAACTAAGCAAAAAGCTACTCAGAAAGACTGAACATGGAGGTTCTGATGTAGCTGGTGGGCTACACCACCCATCCAAAGAGCATTTTTCCAAATGACCAGGTAGAGTTGGTTTTATCAAGCAAATTTCCCTGAATGGACAAAGAAGATGTAAACGTGTTGAAGTAAACAGGAGAACAAGCATGATTGGCAACGCTGTTTGCTGGGAACTACACATCCTTTTAGGTTCTTTAAAGTCCCCTGTCTGCCTCCAATACCCCCAGGAGCTGCAGACAGGATTTTCACATTTCGTCAACCTTAATACAAGCGTCTTTGAGCACACCATTGATGAACTTGTAACAGTTAACCCCTAGTGATGTATAAATACTTCAAGGACTACTTCCCCTGGAAAAATGCTGATAAGAAAGAATCTGAGGTTAGCACCAACAATTATGTGGTCATACAGATAAGGAATGTTAAATGCTGGTTGTGCCCCAGACTATTTACTTTATTTCTGTATGTAGCTCATTTTTAGCAACCTTTCTACATCCAACTATTAAAATGAATCAAAATACCATGGGCTCATAAGGCCATTCCCTAACATTTTCTGCAGTCATTTTCAACAGTTTAAGGCAGGTATGCCACCAACCAGGTTTATCTCCAGGGTTCCAGCTGAAGAAGTACTTTGTGTTGTAATTAGTCACATGGAGCCAACACACAAAGCCAAGCATATGTGGGTCCAGCTATCACTGTAACATGAACTTACACACACCGTACCTTTAAACAGCCACCAGATGAGCTAAGTGTAACAGCACAAATCTAGCAACAGAAGGGGGATCAAGACTAAAAATCTTTATGAAAGATTTTTAGCTCCAGGTTTATTTAATCATTCATTACTTTATATAGCATCACCAACACACCTTATTGGCTATATTGATTCAAAGCATTTTGTTAGATATTAAAAAGTCAGTAAAAGTAGCATGAGATGGTTCAGCCACGGCCATATGGGATTATTATTGAAACCTGGAAAACAGAGTTGCAATGTAAGCAGTCAAGCCAAATAAATACAACGTCTTCACCTCCAGGTGTTGTTTCTTAGAATTTACCTTTCACCTTGCTAGCCTTACTCCTCATTCCCCAAAGGCCCTTTGTGGGTACTGAAATAATTCACACTATGGCCCTGTTTCTTATGCACACACATAGAAAACTGGAAAAGGATATTGCTTTGTGGAAGCCATTGTCACCTGGGGGAGTGACAGATCGGGCAGCAGGTCAATGCTTCTGTTGGCTGCGAAATCAGCAGAGAGAGAAAGACCAACTCCACCCTGGAAGGAGTCAGAGCAGCAAAGTGGTGCTTCCACCTTAAGTCCCCCTCTGGAAGAATCCATTTGTCTCTATTAGCAGTCCACAAAACCCGGTGAACCAAACCTTTTCACTGATACAGCTGCATTACCTAGTTTAAAAGTAAGTAATGTGAATACACACCCTCTTCTGCTCGCTCCACATTTTTTTTAGCAGTGTGTTGCAACATCAAGGCAGATTACAGGACTCAGAAAAAGCTACACAAATGAAGCAAAGATGCACAGTTCTCAAATCCACATTTTTAAGACTAAATTCGGCTTTCTAGTATTTAATCCCCCATGTTTCAGGACATAATCCAGCTATATAATGTCCACTAAGAGGGAACATTTTCTGGAACAATGTATGTATGGCATAACTGTTCTGTGAGCTTAGGTTTGCTTTCCTCCAAAGCAATTGGTATTAATGTACACAAGAGACGGGCACAGAACATCTGGCATACAATAACATAACAATACATATTTTCCTGTGCTTGTGGCAGTGATCAGAATGTACCCAACTAACATCATTTCTTAGCCTCGACCTAGCCAGCCATCAGGTTAACTGTACCTTTGTCAATGAGTGCTTCCTTGCAATACCACGGAGTCAGGCCCCAACGCTGCAAGAACTCAGTTGTATTTGGCTGAATTGTGCCCATTTGTTTCACTGACCAGAAAAAGGTTACTTCCACCATGGAGATAAGAGGCCTGGAGTCCAAGGAAGCAGTTTGGCGTTGCCAGAAGGAAATCATATCTCATACATAACAGAGTTATAGCATACCTTGTCTTGGTATGTAAGGGGAGTAAAGGATTTGTTGTGTGTTTTACTCAGCCATTCTGGCATTGAAGTCTTGGTATGCAATAACAAAAGTGAAGTCACAGGGAAGTCACAGTGGGAGGCTCTGGTGGCTAACTCCAGAGTCTCCCTAGGGTACTCATCTGTCATGGGACTTGTTCACAGTTAAATGGATGGCAAAGTAGCTCATGGTCTCTTGTTTCTTTAAAGTGCACTTGCTACAGAAAAGAAATGAGATTTTCAGTTTGTGAGAGTAGAGGAAACCTTTCAGAAGTCCAGTTGTTTTTTTTTCTCTCTCTCTCTATAAAAGAATTATTAGATTAATACGGGAAATAACTAACATATTCTTCATTTTGCTGGCAAGAGGTCATTGCTGCTACTGTGTGCTTTCCATCCAATGATCTCAAATACATTTCACCCTGGAGATGGCAATGCTATTACAAGAGAGGTGTGAACAAAACCCCAAACCACAAAACCCTATAAACTAAAATAAGCTTTAGCCCATGTAGTTTTCAACTTTATCCAGTTTTCTTTCTGTATTTCCATTAAATGTAACACTGTCTCTATATTTACGTGGGCTCTTCACATCAAAGATAGTAATAATCCAAAAGAAGAATGTTACATATGCTGAATTTTATGTAATGAAAAAACCTTTGCATAAAATAGTAGGAATATTTAAAAAGTGTGCAGAGAGAGTCTAGTAAATGTGGGTTTGTGCAGCTTGAAGAAGGCTAGGGAGATGCTTTAATTGCTGTGTACAGCAATGTTATATGTTGGGATAGGAAAGACTATGCCAGGCACTTCTCAGAGGTGCACAAAAGGAGGATCACAGAATCACAGAATCACAGAATGGAATGGAAGGGTTGGAAGGGACCTTTAAAAACCATCTAGTCCAACCATCATATGCCACGGGCACAAACAACTTTCATGAGATCAGGGTAGCTCAAAGCCACATCCCTGTATAAGGACATACTCACCGGTGTTTTTCACATGGGAAGGACTCTCTGATGACACTGGAAAGATTCTACAGAATGATATCTGTGCTAGTGGCAGAAGGAAATGAAGAAAAACTGGGCATTATGCATGAATGATGCCAGATGAAGCATATGAATCCTGTTTGTCTCTGATGGGTAAGAATAGTAGCCAGTGTCAGAAAAATTGTATTGCCAGGAAAAAGTAGCTCATATAGTAAGAAACTTTGAGGACTCAAAGAGAGATCAGAAGATTCACTAGGATTGTATTTCACCAAAATGTCACTGTCAGGAAAATCTGTGCAAGTCCTGTAAGTGCTTAAGTTTGTGGATCCTGAAAGCAGAACTGAGAATTACTACAGTTTAAGCGAGCTCTTTAGTTAGGTGCTTCTCAAAGGATAAACTGCTTCAAGAAGCCCATTGGCATTCATTGTCACAAGACAGAGGGAAGCATCATAAATTATACATTCACAGACTTCAAAAAGTTCTGAGAAAAAAATAAGTAAATGGCTGGATGATGAAACAGCTTCAAGCTTCAAGCCCAACTCTTCAAAGGCATCTGCAGAGCAATTTTCCATGCCGAACTGGAATAAACATGAACCTTTCTGATAAAAGCCACTTCTTGCCCTTTTAGGTGTATTTTTGCTTTTTTAAACATTTTGGACAAAGGGACACAAGGAGTTGTGCAATGATGAAGACGGAGTGAGGATTCTTTGGCTTCAGTGGAACCATTTGGACTTCCAACAATTGAGGCAGAGGTGTTTATTGCTTTGGCAAACAAGAGTAGTCACTCCACCTAAGTCTATTCCTTTTAGTTAGTTAATTTAGAGTTCAAGATGAAGAAATCCCTTTCTATGGAGTACATATTTCCTATCTAATCTAGATATCTGAAGTTGGACAACATGAAACTTCATTGTCTCCTTGTAATTTAGTGTTGTCAGTCATTCCGCAGCTGTGAGTAATAATGAAGTCTTCCTGAGGCCAAGCAGAGGCCAGTCCAGACCATGTTCAAACCAGCTGGTGATTCTGACCAAAAAAACACGCTTGAAGAGTCCCACTGAGCATAAGGAATACAGCTCCCAGTCCCTCCTCCCAACCAAGGGACTGCCAGAGAACATACAGTGTTCTGACTAGAACGATGAAAACTCTGTCGCATCTCTGTCCGTGTAAAAACTAGAGCAACTCACAGAAATGTGCTAGCACTGGGGAAAAGGAGTTCAATCGTATTTGGCTGACAAAAAACTGCAAACATAATAGTATTTTGCATATGGAATATAGAAAATAGAGTATTATTTTCCTGGGATCAGTTCCCTACAAGTAAGAAGCAGTGAAAGCAATACTGCAGCTTTGCATTTCCACCATCTCCTTCCTCCTTCCTTAATTAACAAGTCCCGTGTGAAGGAAACAAATCATATTGTTTAACTTGGTTTCTTGGGACACAGGATTTCCAATGGCATCCAAATCATGACATTTTCTTTGGAGAAATCATCCTCAAATAATTTTTTAAAATATTATATA
>VZRQ01000148.1:0-35186 GCA_013397975.1 Machaerirhynchus nigripectus | reverse complement strand
TGACCTATAGCACTGTATTAGGGGAATTATACTGTACAAGTAGAAGAGAAGAAATAGCTTAAATGGCAGCCTACCCCCCAAGGGAAACCTGACTTCACTAGTAAACTTTAACTCAATTTCAGCTCCTTTGAGGTCAAATCTACTTCAGTTTTGCTTGGTTTCTTATTTCCTTTTTTTTTGTCCCCTTTCATATTCTTTATTTTTTCCCCTTTCTCACTGACATTTATTTGGAACAGCATCATTACATCTTGTTTAATTTTTTTCTATCATTAAAGAAATAAAAGATCACTCTCTTCTGTCCTCCCCATCTGCTGGAAGATGAAAGCCATGAGCCTCACTCGCCCTAGAAAGGAAATAATGATAATAATAATAACAATAATAATAATAATAGCATCTTCCATTTAAATAGTGCCTTTCATCCCAAAGCTGATTACATGTCGGGCCAATCTGTGCTTTCAGTTATATGGCTATGCCTCCAGAATAATTCTGTCAGAATCAGTAGTGTCTCTCTGGGCTTATCCCAGAATTCATTTCTATCGGATTTAGGTATGTAGAGGTCACTGCATCATCCTTCTTCCCTCCAGCAGATGTTCAGCATTCACCAGCAGCATATCAGTCCTCAGCCAGCCTGGCCCTGTCCGTGCATGTTCTCTGTCACGGCTTGAGCAGGAGCACAACAGACTCTTGCAGCACAAACCCTCAGTTTTAGTCTGTTGTCTGGCATCAAAGATTCTGGATACACTGGACAAATTTTCTCTGATCTGATGGAAGGTGTGGTGTGGTAGTGTGTGTGTGTTTTACAAACCCCTCTGCACTCCACGCTGTCAGAGATGGGATCACTGCAGCCCTGGCTGAAGAGCCAAGCTGATGAAGGTCTGGGCACTCCCAGCCCTCATTATTACACAGTAGTGCAGGTAGAAAAGAATAACATAGACAATAGGTGCAAATGGAGCTGTTAAATGGCCTGGGCAAGATGCCAAGGAGAGGACTGCCAGCCACTTCCCACTGCTCTGCCTCCATCTCAGCACTAGCCTTTTATGTCAAACTGAAGATCTGGAGGCACAGTTCTTTCTTCCCATTGTTCTGTAATGCCTAGCACGGGGACTAAATGCTTCTAAATGTTAGTGCAAGGAGTTAGAAGTAATGCTCAAATGTTACTGCCATGTCTCTATAAGCTGGAGGATGGAGGAACACTTGTACTGAGGTGCACACTTGGATGGTACACGGGCTGCTTGTCAGGATGAGGCTAGGGCATGTGTCATGCCCCATAGTGCCTTAGCTTCTGTGCAATAACACTCAAGTATAGGGCAGGAGTAGATTAAAAACGCAGTGACATGTCACTCACTGTGAGTGGTGTGACACCCAGGGACAGAGTGGTGTGGAGCACAGCAGAATGCCTGTGCTTAGCAATCTAGGCCCAACTCGTGCCACGATCTGAAATCTTTAAAATTAGGTGATCTCAGTCATGCTTTGCTTTAGAGGACAGTGATTTCTATTTTCTGGTGTAACCTCTTATCCTTATGTCTTGTCCAGGCCTTTGTAGTCACCCCTTGAAATGCAGGCTTGCATTTGTGGGCTCTCCCAGGAATCTCACCTGAATTCCATTCTTATTTATCCAGGCAAGCTTTCCTGGAGATCAGCCCAGGAGTGAGTTTCCTTTTGGTATTTCTGGTACATTCTACTTCAATTCTTGGTTGAAAATACCATGAGAACAATCTATTTCACAGCATTTTCACATGAAAATGAAACATAAAACTGAATGAAGCTCTTTCTGAATTGGAGAAAATTATGTTTGGATCAAGTTCAGTTTGAAGTTTGAAGGGTGAGGATAAGGAGGATTTATTCTATCCAGAGAAATTGGTTTGGTCACCCTCAGCTATAGACTGTACAAAATTCACAATATCAAGTCGCTCGTTCTTGTATAAATAGATTGTACATTTACAAAGAGAAGGATTAAAACCATCTTCCTTAATTACATCCTATAATTCATACCAGGATAACCTTGTAAAAGATCAAACAGTAATGGGGGCAGAAAGGGCTTAGTGCACAGCACAGAAGAACAGCAAGAGTTTGCCCTTTCCAGTATACAGTCTGCGAAGAGTCATGCAGGACATGACCACTTAGAAACTTAGAGACAAGACGAGAGAGAGGGGACAATAACTGTTGCAGGGGCTGAAGCTGTAAATGTTTATTCATGCAGCAATCAATTCTAGCTAGCTACCTCTGATGCAGACACACATACATATGTGAGCTCTCTGTATCAGAACAGACCTCAATAATTTATAGACTTCCCTACATAACATCTTTATGAAGTAGGGCGTTTTTTCTTCTGCTGCTTTTCAGAGTAAGGGGCTGAAGTGCAAGGAGACTAGTACTGAAATGTTTCCTATTACCAGGAAATGATTTATCTCCTCTAGATACAGAAAAGAATTCAAGATTTTCCAACACTGGTTAATTTCTAGAATCTGAGAGGTTATGATTTGGGGGGCTCAGAAACATTGTATTATAAAATAAGATTAGGCTCACTCTAAATTGTCTTTTGGTGCCTCCAAGTTTGTTTTTTCAACTGCAGTGAGAGTGGATCTACCCCTCTACCCCATAATGACTTGATTCCGTAATGTGCTATTGATGGGATTCTCCACAGAGTGGATAATGTAAATTTGCTTTCTTTTGTCTGAGGATCCCATACTTCATGATTTCTCATTAGTCAAAAGGTGAGCATGCAAAAGTTTTGTCACTGCCACCTCAAAAAATTATCTGGTTTCAGAATAATAGTTCCACTGTCTTTAGTGCCTGTACTTCTTTGTGCACCAGTACAAGTTCAGTGTAGATCAGGTGAGCGCACACACCCAGTTTGTTCAAACAGACAATTGATAGATTTATATTTTAGGGATGGTTCTATCCCACCTAGAAAAGACCACAGACCTGCCCCAAAATTAACACTGAAATCAACAGTTCAACCAGAATAAGGCCTAGGAGTGCAAAGTTAATCCATCAGCACCCTCTGAGCAGGACTCAGCAGAGGTTTCTTTATGTCTGTGATCAGCAATCTGCCCAAAGTAGCTATCAGGAGATATCCCAGTCTTCATGGTGACTAGCTCTGCTCTGCTGCCTGCTCTGCACGTGGGTTTCCTGAGTTGCTGCATATAAAGTCCATTCACTGGTAGACAGCAGACCTGACACTTGGCTTACAAATCATTCTCCTAGAAAGAGGCGTGAAACTTACCAAAGCGCAGTGCTGGAGCAGAAGGATCCAATGGGTTCACTGTGGACCTTACCTTCAGCAACCTGTCTGGAGTCACACAGGAAGGCTGAAAAAACCCAGAGATGTACCTGTGTGTTTGACTATCTTCTCATCCCAGAAAAGGTTATAGTCTGAAAACACTGGCACTGCTATTACACCCTGGGGTAAAGATTATGCAAACTTTTATTTGTCCTTTTTTTTATCTCAGTTTTATATGATTTTTTTTTCATCCCCTGAAACTTCTACAGCATCTGAATGTATCTCAGTTTTTTGTCTCAGCTTCTCTGTTTTATGTTTTTCTTTTAACTGGTGACAATGATTCAAACCTAATGTACTTTTCTTGTGATTTCATTGCTTCAGAGGAGAGCAGAGGAAAAGACTCCAGCTGTTTATATGCAGTATGTAACAATTAAAAATTTAATTTCCAGAACCTTTCTGCAGGTGTGGTAGAAGTGCCAGGAGAGTGAAGACAGCTAGATACAATTTCTCTGGGTACATTTTCTTTTTTGAACCCATATAGTCAGCTCCCAGAGGAAACAGTGACCATATACTAATATGGTAATGTGCTACTATCCTGCTTCTTTCCTGTGGGAATCCACTAGCTGCCAAACACTGAAGGTGTAATGTACCAGAAAAGAAAGCTACAGGTAAGGGACAGATCATTTATTATAACATTTATCAGGGCTGTTCCTATGTTTGAGGTAGGAAACTTCACTTTCATGATCCCAGCTTTCTGAGGCCATTCATTCTGGGCAATCATCTTTCTTTCTGGAAATCTAATCTTCAACCCTACTGTTTGTGAATTAATTAATATAATCATTCTCTTGCAGCAACACTGGCTCTATCATGCATAACTTCTCCTTAACTGCCCCNGTGGAATCTAAACTGAATTTTCCTAATACCTTTATTCAAATCAGAATGAGGGAACTGCATGAAGTCAACAACTGACTTGTAATATTCCAGTCATTCCTCCTTTGAATATAATTATTAATATTATTATTATTAATTATTATTACTAATAATAACATGTCATGTTGGTGATCTACAGGTTCTGACTGGCTAAAACAAATTGTTTATATCCTTCATTTCTTCACTCTTCTATATTCCTTAGAACTTTGAGCATAGAGCACAAATTAGATGATTTGTGCCTCAATACAAGACACTGCTTTACTTAATGTTTCTTTCTAGTTCTAGTTTCTTTTTCTTCTTCAGTCTTCACTCTGATTCCCCTCCATGCTGACAGTCTCTGGCTTTGTGTCACCAGCAGTCTGAAATAACATACTCTGGTTTCCAAGAGTAGAAAAGGGAGCAGTGGTTCTAGCCTATCTGATCAAGAACACTGTTGCCCTTCAATAATAATTCACCAGCCGGCTCCTTACACATTTATAGCTCCTCATCTAACTCCTCGACTAATCCCCATCCCTCTAGCTTTGATAACAATTTCTAGCATGGACCATATTAAATGTTTTCTTGAAGTCCAGGCAGATTAGATCTATTAAATTTCACTTGTCTAGAAAAATCAGTTATCTTATCATGGAATGGTATCAGTTCAGTTTGGCAGTCCATCTTTGGTAAACCCATCTATTTTTTCTTTCTTATCTTTCCATCTTTAATATTTTGTTTCAGAGTATGTCCGAAAGTCTTGCTTACTATAACCCAGTGGTCTATAGTTTCTCACACCAAAGGTCTGGTTTAAAAATAACAGGATGATCTTTTCTGTTAGAGAAGTTGCAAGAAATTTCTGCCAACCTGGCCCAGCTGGGGAGAAACAATCTGTGCAAAGAATATATGTTTCTTCCTGATACAAGTGACGACCTTCTCAAGCACAGGTGATCCTGAAAAGCACATTCTTTTGAGTGTCACTTGAGCATCCTTGGCTTACGCAGTTCATGAACTCACTCCTTAGTGCTCCTCTTCTCGCTGTCTCTGCAAAGGAACTGCTACTGTCATGCCTGATTCTGCCCAGTCTGATTTCAGACAGAGGAAGAAATAAAAGAAAAGGGAAAAAAAAAACTATAACAAGAAAAAAAAAGGGAAAAAGGCAGAGGCGGGTGAGGGAAGAGGGTATTAAAAAAAAAATAAAAGAAGAGTGGGAGGAAAGAACAGAAGGGTGACAGAAAAAGGGACAAAGTATTTAATTGAACTGTACTCGTTACTTTCAGGGATCTTTATGATCTATACACACAGAAAATCTTTTACATCTGCTTCACAGGACATCTCCTAGACAGCACAAATTGTTATGCTAGTTTTCCTCCTGGGAGTTTTCACTTCTCATATTTGCAGCCACCCCAGTTTAACCAGACATTTAACTTGAGACTGACTCAAACAGAACATCCTGAAAGATGCTTTTCCCTGTCCAAAAGATGACTTGGTCTTCACTGCATCAGTCAAGACTCTGTGTCTGCATCAAATTGCAAGGCTCTCTTCTCCTCTTCTCCTTTGCTGTCTCCCTCTTATTTTCCCTTTTTTTTTTTACAGCTGCTCTCTAAGTTGCCCTGTTCCCATGACACTATGATGAGTTTTGGATCGTTCACGGTGTTTAAACCTTTCAAGAACATTTTCCACATGGAGAATCCTCTTAAAGTGAATACATCATTGTACATGATTATCCATGCTTAAAGGAACAATCAGAAGAACAATATGTCCTGTTCCCAGCAGTGCCTACGAACTGCACTTTTTTCTTCCTATTTCTCACCCCTCCTAGCTTGTTGCAATTTGTTTATCCACATAGTTTCTGGGTTGGAAAGCAGCTGTTGGTAAATTGTCCATCAACAAGCCATAAAATTTTACTTTAATGAGAGACAGCACATTTCAAAAAGATTTCTGTGTGAGTTTGTTGCTCTTTCTACTCCTCAAATCATCACAGAATCACAGTATCACAGTATCATTTAGGCTCAAAAAGATCTCTGAGGTCACCGAGTCACTCACCACCGCCACCAAGGTCAACTAGAACACAGCACTTGTCAATGAGAGCAAAACACTAAGTGTCATGTCCAGGTATGTTTTGAACAGTTCAAGAGGTGGGTGGCTCCACCACTTCCCTGGACAGTCCAGTCCAATGTTTGCTAACATTTTCTGTGAAAAAAATTTCTTCTGATGTTCAACTTGAACCTCCCCGGGCACAGCCTGAGGCTTTGTCCTCTTGTCCTGCCATGCAATGCTGGGAGCAGACCCCCACCCCCACCTGGCTGCACCCTGCTGTCAGGGAGAGCCAGAAGGTCTCCCCAAGCCTCCTTTTCTCCAGTCTGAGGCCCCACAACTCCCTCAGCTGCTCCTCATCAGACTTGTGCTCCAGACCCTTCCCCACCTCTGTTCCCTTCTCTGGACATGCTCCAGCACCTCAGTGTCCTTCTTGCTGTGAGGAAACAAAACTGAACAAGGTTAGCGGTGAGGCCTCACCAGCGCCCCCAGCACAGGGGGACAGGCACTGCCCTGGTCCTACTGACCACACTAATGCTGACACAAGCCCAGTTCCTTTGGCTTTTTGGCCACCTGGGCACACTGATGGCTCATAGCCACTGTTGACCAGCACCCCCAGGTCCTTTTCCATGGACTCTTTTCCAACCACTCTGTCCTCAGCCCGTAGCGCTCTCTGCGATTGTTGTGGCCAGTCATGATATGAGCTCATCAGCAAATGTCCCTTTCTGGCAAAACACATCTTCCTCAAATCAGTTTCCTGCCCTCTGTACGTTCTCAGTCTCTTGCCTCCTTTGCCCTTCTCCTTCTCAGCTTTCTTTGGACACCAAGAAAGCTCCAAGCCCCCACTTTTCTTTTTCTCCTACATAGCCTTAATCACAATGATCTGCACGTACTGTGGAAAAGTCTGCTCAAAAAGGGGTGAATCTCTGGAAGCTGTGGTTCTCTATCACTCCCCCTGCAATATGAATTATTTGTCATTCCAAATCTCACATCAAGGTTTTTTCCTGGGTGGCTTGGTCCACGTCACGATGAAGCCATGAGCTCTCGCCACTTCTGCTGAGTCAGTAGAACAGTCCTGAATTCTAAGTCAGCTATAGTAAATTAAACAGGGACAGATGCACAAACACGTGTATTTAGTTTAATGGTTATGGGATGGTTTCCTCCACAGAATCCTCTCTCAGTAAACAGTGCATTACACTCTGCTCTGAAGCGTAATGGAGCCTTTCACATGGTGGTTGCTCCATTCCTGTTGACATCAATGCCTAAGAGTCATCCTGGATGTGCTTGCGTTTGTAGTGCAGGTACACTGTAAAAATGTTTTGTACTGTTACTCTCTTTGGATTACGGTCAGCTCACAGTGGAGATTCAGGCAGACCACCTATGGTAGCCTCAAAAAGGCTGTTTCAGGGTGCCGTGTCAGTTTACTGCACAAATATACCCACAACTGAAATCCTGAATCTGACTTTAACCTCACTGTTCTCAATTCCTTCCCCAAACCTTGCTGTGGATGTTGTTTTCTTTAAAAAAATAAGTGGTTTCTAAATAACTAAAGAACTGCTTTTATAGGAATTGTCCACTGATTTATATTGTGTTTGGAAAACTTTCAGAGATGATTATTAACTTAATCAGTTACTTCTTCTTTTTTACTTTACTGCTAAAGATGTGTGCTTCTACTTCTAGCTCTATCTATATCCATAAAATAAATCTGCAAATAAGAAATATACATTGGGAATCTTTCAAGTAGTAGAGAAATCCAGAAGATTCAGCTTTCTCTTTTTCAAATGCGTTTTTAAGTTGCTTGTTATTTTAACAAAATGAGGTTTTTTTCCTCTGTTTATGCTTTATTTTGTTTGTTTTTTTTTTTTTTCTCCAAAGAGAGCAAACCTGCATGTATCTCGCCCTCTTCATTCAGGCACAGGTGTTTTCAGTGTTTTTCCCTGTGTTCTAATATCTCTACAAAATGGGCTGTTCATGTGACAACTACAGCCAAGTCAGTGTAAAACTTCAAGTTCACAGTTCACACTCAGGTTCAAGTTCCTTATTGTTCTGGAGTTTCCCTTTCATAAAGCGCATACTTTTCCTTGAGCAATGGCAAGAGACCTGATTCAGTAATCAAAAAAAATAAAGACCCCTTCACTATAAAATAAAAGTTCTTAAAAGGTTACACATTCACTTCAGCTCTTTGTGCTTAATACCTCAGCCAGTTATACCTGGCTAACAAATGGATATCTACAAATACAAATATTTATTTTTCTTGTCACTTTATGGTATTGAGGGATTTTCTGTTTGTTTGTTTTGTTGGGTTTTTTCCTTTTTTTTTTCTTTTTCCTTCAATTTATTCCTCATTAATAAATTATTTACATATGTTTTTTCACCAGATAGGAAATTTGCGACAAGTATCAGGTTCTCCAGATTTAGTCATCTGTGTGACCCAGTCTTTTTAAGTACTTTCCTAAATATCTTAGGCACATCTATCTATAAATGTTGTAAATATCTGCATAAATAGACATACGCACATGCATGGGCACACATACGTGTGTGTGTATCCATGTAAAGTGTCCTCTATATGACCTGCAGTCATTAAAACAGGGGTTCTGACCATTATATTGCTGACTGAGGTAGATGCAGCTCACCTGATTTTATAGTGTTAAAAGCTGTGTGCTTGAATAATTAATTTTGTTTGGTTTCCTGTACATTCAGTGGAGAGTGACTGTAGTGGATCTCATAAGGTCTCATAAGTATTGGCCTTAGGCTGAGGCTGTGAATGGAAAGTCTTCCCTCATTCCAGCGTATGGGGAGGATACATGAATGGCTCAAAAGCTCAGTTTTTCACAACTAAACTCAGCCTTGGTATGTATATATTTAAGTTCATGCTTAACTTTTTATCAGGGAAGATTCACCGTTGCTACCATGAAGTTTCTGTACTCCGGGTTAGGCTGTGCTGTTCCACTCTGCACGAAAGCTTGAAACTGAAGATTTTGCTCACACGAGCAAATTGAATTGCACTAAGATGCTTTAGTATTCATGGGATTTGTCTCCTTGTTTGCTGTGCAGCATCACAGGTCACAGATAAAAATCAAGGCTGCATCTCCATGATTAGGGAAGTGATTTTTGGTGTCCAGGCACTGGGACCTTCTGAGAGAAAAGGCACTGTATAAATTGTGAAGATATCACTGATAGTTATTATCAATAATAATAATAATAATAATAATAATAATAATAATAATAGCAATAATACTAAATAACAGTCAAAAGAATACTAGCATTATGGTGATGAAAAAAAAAAATATTTAGTCACTGGTCTTTTCATATTAATGAGATTCGATTTTTCAATCAGTATGAAGGACATCACCTGTGCTCCTTGCCTCCAGGTTTATCTACATGGGTGGAATAGATTCTGAAAACTAGCACTTAGAGAACTTTCTCAGAAAGATATTTCCAAATGTCAGCATTTTCTATTACTTTGTCATTGACTTCTAATGTGTTTTCAGAATGATTTGGTCCTTTCTTGGGTAAGGAAGAAAAATGGAAATCGAAAAAAACTTATATCATTCATTATTATGCAGCTTTCATATTGCAAAACACAATTTATAGCTAAAAACTCACCTTCCTTTCTGCTGTGCCACTTCAAATGTCCAATGCTAAACAGAAAGTGCTATAAAAATGTCTGCCCTCACTCTATGAGATTCAAATAATTGACAATAAAGTGGAAAACTGTTAAACATGTAACCTTGGCACAAGTTCCATGGAATATTTATTCTCCCACTGCTGTATTCTTCAGTTTGTTTTGTTGTTTTATTGGATTGTGTTCTATCCAGTTGTGCCTTGCAGCATCTATGCATGAGTCAAATGCCTGCAAAGGGACTCATGACAGAAATAAAGCAACAGGAGACAGCTCACAGAGACTGAACCTGTGTGCCATGGGCTGCCTGAAAACTTCAGGGACCCAAAAGTCTCTACTTGGAGGGGCAGCATTCTGCCACACTGCCTAGGAAGGAACTGCAGGAACCATGGAAGGTTGGATGGGCATGATCATTTCCTGTTGCCTGCCACTCTGAGGGAGAAAGTCAGCTCATGGAGCTTCGTGATGCTTGGACAGCTCTCTTCGGGTGATGAGCAAGTTCAGGCTGGAGCTCAGGTGTCTCCTCACTGGTGTAATGCTGGGTGAGTAGCTGTTCCAATCCCATATGCAAGTGCAGCAACCCTCCCTAGGACCACAGGGAATGTTTACTCCTCCTTCCCTCTGAACACACTTTTCTGTCAGTTCAAATACTGCTTTTGCAGCCTGGTGTTATACAACTCAAAAAAACCAGAGGTGACAATGAGTTAAATCTGAAAGAATTTTTACGCTTGAAAAGTAGTTTAAACGTTCACTGTACTGCTTGCTGCCTATTATTTCTCTACCTTTGTAGGAATTTTTTTCTTCTTTCCAGGGTAAGATTATGAATTATGATTTTTCCCAGAAAACAACCTCAAAATATACCACCCTCAGAAATAATATACGAAATACGATACTTCCAGAGAATGGGGTTTTTTCAGTTGTTTTTGCAAAACTCCAATGTGATTCATTGTGAAGGAGATAAAAAACAAGCAAATAAACAATGACAACAATCATGACTTTAATATACAAATATCAAAATAATAGTAAAATAAAGAATATAAAGTAATCTACTGAGTCCAGTTATAATAAACAAGGGGCCTAATGGACTGACTTCACTGATGCTGAGTGTATTAAGGTTTGATGGAGCTGCAAAACAGATGAGTTTTTTCACCTTGCTCAAAATGGAGTGTTCCCATGTAAAAGGCCAAAACACTCTTAACCCCTTGATAAATCTGTGCTGGTGCAGTTATTTCCATGACAAGGATGATCTTTTGGCTGTAAGGGATCAACCCCTGTAAGTAAGACTGCTTTCCGTTCGTGGTTCATTATCTCAGTGACCACTGTGTGTGGTGTGACTGCATCCTGAGCAATGGCCTCCAGAACTAAAGAGAAATTCACTTAAGCCAGTATATATCCAGTTCATCAGGTGGTCCTCGAAAATCCAGCTCCTCACTGCTACAGTAAGTAGTTCAGTTAGCTAAATCATCTAGAGATGATCTCTGTCAGAAATTTACGCATGTTTCAGTGCTTGACTTTGCAGTCCAAGTATGTTTGAAGATAAGGCATGTGGGGAAGGATTGCTGTACCCATTAGATTGCAGTATGTGGTGCAGGGAATGGGTGTTTGTTTCTCTCTAGGCTTTTTTCCTTAATTTTGCTTTCCTATTCTTTTCCTTTTTCTTTCTTTTTCTCCCCATTTCTGGGGACGACATAGGCTATTCACATAGACTAATAATGTTAATTCCCAGTCTTCTTATACAATGATGGTGAGAGCTACATCTCCCTGCGGGACAATTCAGAGTCCAGACAGCATTCCAAATCACCCTCTGGAGGTTCTTTTTCAATAGGCTTTTCCGTTGCCTATTGAACAGAGACTGATACCCATAAGATTAACATTAACCTTTGTGTATTTTATGTTTCCCAGCATGAAGGCTTAGTATATTATTTAAACAAAGGACCTACAAGTTATTTTGATAAATGCCTCAAGACGAATGGGAAGCATGTTATATGGCAAAGTTTTCTTGTTGAAGAAAATCTTTTTTTCTGTTTAAATGATACAACTCAAGTTTCCTGTTGGAGTCAAAGGAAAATTACTCCTTTTCCTCAAACAAAGGGGAATAAATGAAATAAAGTAGAAGCAATTAAGAAGAGGTTAATAATGAGGTTAATGCATGATGAAAATGCCCATACAACAATGCCTTTTTCAGATCTTGACTACTTGAACTATAATTAAGCAGTTTTTAACCCTTCTCTTGGAAAAAAAAATGTTGTTGAGATCCCCTTTGACCAAGTTGGAACTCTGATTTCAGTTTCCTACAACTTTTCAAATACTATATTGCCAGGAAAATATTAATTCCAATTTCCTTTTTACAGGAAGAGTGTAAATAAGCAAGTCCATTTGTTCGTTCCTATTTATTTCTCTGACCACCACATTTGTGTCTAAGTACAAGAATATAAGTTCTATAAGGAACTTCTTACAACACTAACAGCTAAAAAGGAGCAGCAGATTGTCCACAAGTAGGGCAGTGGATAGGAAGGCCCTGAATGTTAATTTTCTGGTGTAGACCTGAGGTTTTTCTTACTCAGAGACTCCATGGCAAGGAGAACCACAGCACAGTGAGCTTTAATACAGGGCAGATTTTCAAAGGTGGGCTTAGCATCTCCCTCCGCTAAGATTGTCCCATGCTACCTATTTTTTCTCTTCCAGGGCAGCACAATTCTATCAGCAGTAAAACAACCTTATAGGACTAAAAATTTTGTTGGCTGCCTTTGACTTACGGTGTGCTTTGCCCCCATAATCCACTTCTTTTCTCTTGCTAGGTGAATATCAGAGGAATGATAATGTGGCAGGGTCACAGACAAAAACAGATTAGCCACTACACGTTTCACAGTGCGACTTACCTAGACTTCAGTAACCAAATCATTCAATATAACTCCATCACGGAATGGAATTGTATTCTTGGCACACTGTCTTACTTTTTAAAAGCTGTCTCCTATTTTGTTTGTGCATGGGTTCTTCTTCTTGGGATACAGCTTTAGATATTTTTACTGAGTATCTTGCATATGTAATGTTCTGCTCTTATTTAATTTTACTGATCAGTGAATCAGTGTCCCAGTTGAAATATACAGCCTAATTTAGTGTCCTTTTCTTTAAATAAGGATGGTGTATACAGCCTATGAAAAGGAATGTTACAAAGGCAGTGATATTATATAATAATAATAATAATAATGATAATGATAATAAAAATAACTTTCTAAAATTCGGCTTCTTTTCACTGGCTTCTTACTCAATTAGGAAGTGGTGTTTCCTTGATAAGATGGGGAAGCCAGTAATATGATAGGAAGTCATTAATACAATATAATCACAGCCTAAGATCAAACTCATCTCCTGTCTCTTTACCTTGTCAAGTGTTTCAATATTTTATGTTGTAATGTGATGACCAGAACTGATCACTGTAATCTAAGTGTGGATCTGACTAATGCATTGTATAATCAAAGATTTTCATCTGACTTAAATTCATTTGCATTTTCTTGCTCTTATTGTAAAAAGGCACCCCTAAGACTTAGTGTGGTTAAAGATCATATTTCATCACAGTTTCTCTTCTGAAAGGCTGTTAAATTCCTTTTTGGCCTTGAAAGTCTGCATTAAATGTTTAGGTATATTTGCTTTTTTCTCTCTCTTTCATTGTCTCACTGTCATGGACCTTCTTCCCTTATCCAGCTCAACTGTTTTTTGTATATTCTTTAAAATTTGCATGTTTATCTCCAGGAGGACTAGAGGGAAATCATGCACTGTTTATCTCTTTCTTTCCCCCTATTTTTTCAAATACCGTCTTCTTTATGAATTTCGTTTGTTTTATATATTATTATTTATTGCTTTATTTTGATTAGTAACAACAAATTTTAATTTCAGCTAATGATAAGAAGAAAAAAAAAAAAATTGTGACCTGTGCCATCTCCCCTCTCTCCAGATGACATATGAGGCCTTCAGACAAAGTGGTGTTCAGAGCAAGCCCAAGTAGTCCCCTTCATACCGGTGGTGCCCTGCAGATCAGCAAAGGATTCTGTCCATAACACTGGGGTTGATCTATCATACTCCAATAAATCTCAGAGTCCTAAAATCCTTTGGTAAAACCAAAGATGGCTTTTTTACGCTCTCTTGGAACAATTTTCTGCTCATATCTGAGTTTAACATTGCTATGACACTCAATAGATAAGTCTAGTGCCAATGATACTTGGGTTTCTCTTTTGTTTCTTATGTGTTCATATGAGTAAGAAATAGCTTTGCAAATATTTCGAAGCTGTCATTCCCAAATCTTTGCCATGCTGAGTTGCAAGAAAAAGTAGAACTCATGGAATTATTCAGTGCTTTTAGAATTAATCTGAACATTTAACAGGATCATTTGAAAATGTTTCTTTTTATACCAGTTTTTTTTGAGATTTTTCCTGTTATTATCATTTCGGGTTTTAAACATGCATCTAGAATCACAAGAAAAATATGTCCCTCTTCACTTAGAAATCAAGAAAATATTATGGTTTCTCAGTTCCAAAGTTTTTGAAACAGTTATATAGTTCTGTTACTTCAGGTGAAGTAACTTCTAGTTGGCTCAGCAAAAGGCCACTCCAAAGGGAATCTGCCTCTGGTTTGGGGAATCTGCAGTGCTGTTCCTATAACATGTGCTTTTGAATTTTTATCATAATACAACAGATGAAAGGTTGAATATTTTTATAACTACCTTGGTGGAAGACTTAAATTTCCATGGGTGACTTTCAGAGTATTGACAAAAATTGCAGGTGAGAATTGTCAATTGACTTGAGCTGTGGCTCTGCATTATTGGTTTGAGTAGAACAGCTAAAGCACATGGAAGTTGAACACAAGCATGAGTGCCTACTGTAGGACCTCAGCCACAAAACTTAGCAGAAGGCATTTATCTAAATCCTCCAGGGAAATTTGAAAATACTAACCAGGTACATTAAATCAACAATACTCTAAAGTTTCCACAGTCAACATTAAGGCCACAATTTTACTTAAGGACCGTAAGACCTTCATTACAAGGGTATAAAAATAAAGAAATAATAATAGTTTTCTACAAGACCCAGAAAATACATAAATGTGTAAGAAATTAACTCCAAACCTTTATAGCATTTAATTGAAAATTATAACTTTTCTATAGCTTGTTTTTATCCATCTTTCCGAGTTTTATAGGAAAGATATGATTTTCTATTTAGTGTTCTAAAGCAGTGTAAAAAAAGCCAAATGAAATGCTTTCATCCCCTGTTATCCCAGGACTTTTTGTTCTGAAGTGGCAATTTCTGTGTTTCTCAGTGCTAACGTAGTGGACTTAATAGCTGAGCTTCTACAAAATGACCAAGAACCCTGATATTTCTCAACTTAGTCACAATGGCACTTTAGGTTAAACAATCATTGGCCCAGTTGTGAAAAATGAGATAAATTAAAATAATTTTCTTCGCGAGGACCAGAGACTTGGCAAGTAATATATTGAAGAAATTTCCTGGACATAATGGGTTACATTAATTTTCAACTGCAAAACAATTCCTTCAGCATTATTTTTCAAGCAAGAAAAAACCCACACAACTTGCTATTTGCTGTATTTATTTCTTACTGAAAAGTGAAAACACATTTTAAAGAAGAAATTAAGAAAAGCATATCAGGAACTATTGTAAAAAAAATTACTGTAAAGTATTTCAGCTAAATGGTCATCCATTTTCCTTTATCCAAATGTGGTCAGCCTAAGCTGTGATGGAATACAAAAAAAAATAGTCTCTAAGTTATTTTCATCTGAATGTAATTGTCTTTATTTTAAACAAACTTTTACAGAAATCCATCTATTCTTCATGAAACTCCTTCTTCAGTCCAATTATAGTTTTGTTTCATTTGAATAAGTTGAAGAGAATGTCATTTCTGCTCAAGGCTTCAGCTCTCAACCTCTTCCTGCACAATATCTGATAACAAATGTTGTTGTTCTCTGATCTCAATGGCCTCTCGCTACCCTATTTAAAATGAATGTAGTGCTTACAGACCTGTTTCAATAACTCTGGGCTTTATTCACTTCTGGTATAATTTGGCATTGCTGTGTTGTAGTTAATGGAGCTGTGATGACTTTGATCAGTAGAGAATTCAGCCATCAGGGAGCCCATCACTCAAATTATCCCTGAAATTGCTGTTAATTGAGACCTCTGTGACCAGTCACAGAAGAGAGGCCAAGGTGTGAATGAGCAAGGGTCTGATCTCTGATCCCTCCGAGTAGTGAGCAGAAGAATGAGCAGAAGAGAAGCCAGAGCAGGTCACACCAAGACATGTTTAGCCCAGTGTCCTTCTTCCAGCAATGACCAATTGCAGCTGCCTGGAGGGGCAAATAATATTAGGACAAACATTTTCCTGATATGTTCTCACACTCCTCATAGGTTCATGTGCACAGCAACTTTCTGAGCCATAAGTGGCCTCTCTGTAGCACAAGACTCATTAGAGTTTTCTTCCTTCCGTTTCTTTTTGTTTTAATTTTCTGTTTATGGATGCACTTTCCCTACACTACATTCTCCAGCTTGACTCTGGGCTATGGACAAAATCATTACATTTTCTATATGCATGTACTTGGAGTTTGCCACAGCTTATCATCTCAATTTCTTTTTGTGGCTAAACTGAAACTAAGTGTCACATTTTGTACCTAAAAAATAAAAGCGCTTTTTTAAAGGGAAAAAAAGACAAACAGCACGCAGGTATATCAGTAATTTCTGGGACCTTCAAAAACATTGAAGTTTGCCAATGTCTAAATTAATTGTTCCATATGAATCCACCACCTCTGATATCCTTCAACAATGAATAAATACCCATATTTAATTGAACTGTTAAAATGAATCAAAAAAATTCCTTGATTTCTTGGGCTTCAGTAGCTGTTCTGATTCCTTAGAAGTTTTTTTAATATAAAAAATAAAATAAAATAAAAATCTAAAGCTCTCATGACAGCACGTCTATTGACAATATTAATATTAGCATTCACAGCCTGCATGGTCAATATCAAAATCACTGCTTACTGTGACAGAATATACTTCAACTCCCAATAGTTTATGTCAACATATAAGAGAAACCCTGGTTTTCTTTACATAACTTAGCCTCCTGATTCAACCATTTCTCCTTTAAACATACCGCCCTCCCAAAAAATATATGAAAAAGTTGCTTGTCTTTTTTTTTTATGCAAAAATGCCAATGTTGAAAAATTATTCTCCATTCCAAGACATAGCACAACTTAAATATTATCACTGAATGAGTAAATATTAAATTATTGTAAAAGTAAAAATGTCAAAAAAATCCTTAAAATTAAACAATCCAAGGGGAATATATGTCAGCATTTTTACATCTATTTTTATTGTGTTTGAAAAATGCATGGTTTTTCTTGAAGGTCATTTTGAAATGGAAATATCGGTGTAAGTTGACTGCTTCATTTCAGTTCAACAAATAAGGATATTATTTAGAATAAATAATATTGATCAAAACACAGTTCCACCAAGAAACATCTTTCTTCAGAATTTTTTAGTATGTTGATTGTTATCTCTTTTCTGGTTTATTTATTCATGTTAATATTTGTACAACATCACTGTACCATTTTTAATAGATTTTTAATATGGATATATTTATTGAATTTATTCTAAAAAATGGAGATAAAAGTGTATTGAATGGTGTTCATTTGGTTTTGATTTATTTATGGAACAAAGTTGTGGACTATTATGGAATGTCTCAAAGCAGACAATATCATATGGAAAAACTGTCTTCACGGCTTTAAATACAGCTCAGTCTCAGTTACTGAATAATCCAATACAACTCAAAAAATAAACACAGAGTCAATAGAATAGTGTGAGAATAGGAAGCTAGAGCAGAAGACAATAAACACATGGTGTGTTTGGGGGGTTATTTTCATCCTGAGCTGTGCCACACATTCCTTAGATATGTCATCTTAGTCCAGAAATATCTGCCCTATTGCATAATTACAATTACCATTGTAATTAATAGGTGATGGAGGAAAAAAGGCAAGTCCAGAGAGATCCACCCTGATGCCTTAAGTTTTAACTTTGATATTTTTCAGATCCTGTACTGCTAGTGTGTAACTCTGAAGTTTCTTGTAGCCTGTTAGCTTCTGTTCTCTCATACTGGTTAGACATAACAAGCCTCTCTAAGTTTGCAGTCCAAGGACACGCAGATTGTTCTAGGCCCAAAATGTGTAAACCAAAATCTTAGAAGGGGAGGCAAGCTTAGGGAAATGACATCATTAATTGAAGTTTTAATTGGAGAATTAACCCTGATATGCAAATAAACCAAACTTTAAAAAGTGTGAAGAGCTTGCAACTCAGGGTCGATCTTGGGAGTAGCCTCTGGACTCCCCAGGGTGCACATTTGAAGGCCCTTCAAATAAATACCTACCTTTTTTCCCTTATTCCTGTCTAGTCTCTGTTTTTCAGGTGGCCATCTCAGGCATCAACCCCATCTCTGAGCTACATAACTGTCTGGAAACACCTATTCTTGCTTTGTGCTGAAGACCGAGTCCAAGGTGGGTACATCCTTTTTTAGTGTTTTGACGAAATGCATAGGACCACGAGGATACCGAAGGGCCTTGAGGAGAAGCCATCTGAGGAGCGGCTGGGGGCTCTTGATTTGTTCCTCCTGGGAAAGAGGAGCCTGAGAGGAGACCTCATTGTGGTCTTCAATGTCTTCATGAAGGGAAGTGGAGAGGCAGGCACTGATCTCTTCTCTATGGTGACCAGTGACAGGACTTCAGGAAACAGCCTGAGGCTGAGTAAGGGAAAGTTTAGGTTGGATACAGGGGAGAGGTTTCTCACCCAGAGGGTGGCTGGGCACTGGAACAGGCTTCCCAGTGAAGTGGTTGCAGCACCAAGCCCGTTGGAATTCAAGAAGTGTTTGGACAATGCTCTCGGGTACATGGTGTGACTCTTGTGGTGTGCTGTGCAGGGCCAGTAGATGGACTCAATGATTGGTACTTGATTGGTACTTTCCAAGTCAGCAAATTCGACCATTCCATGATTCTATAAAATTAGGTAGAATAAATCTAGGCCACCATTTCTTAGATCCTTTTAGAACTGTTTGTAGAGATGAGTATCTAAAACTGTGCACTAATTGAAGACATATAAATACTTAAGATGATAGCTAAATGCCATCTGAATAAGTTAATTGATGTCTGTGACAGAACAAGATCTTTGTTTTCTTTGACATGCTTGACATGCAAGACAACATTGCCTTACCTAAGTTATTGAAATTCCGATATGATTAAACTTCCAGGTGCATTTTGATCCCAGAGAGTGCATGGGAAGCGGATAAATTAGAATCTGTACAATTAGAATTTGGTATAGCCAAGGCATTGTGTGATGAATGTTTCAAGGAAATACTTCCCAACATCTTTCTCAATGAGCCATGCTTAAGATATTTTGGTGTAAATGTTTCATATAGCTGAATATGTGATCAGGAAATCCTTGTGAGACAAATAATAAAACAAAAGTAACTGTGGATGGGTTCAAGTATCACATCAAGTTCTGGAGCCTCAAAAAGGTACATATTCTTCAAGAATATGAAAGTTTGATTTATAGCAAGTTAACGGCTACAAATTCAGTGGAACTTTAATAAAATTTAGGAAATTTGCAAGATACAAATTAAAAGCTACTTAAGACTCTAGGAACACTGTCATGGAAAGGTTTTGCTGGCACTTTTCATCCTGTCAACAGGGAATTTAAACTGGATTATTTTGGGATTGCTGTGGCCAAGACAGCCGCCAATCTCCACTTCTCTTACATAAGAGTAGGGACAATGGCTCAAGACTATATAGAGGTAAATGGTTGAAACAAAACCAGATATTTTCACAAGAGAAGTCACCATATACCTTTCTGTGCGAGAAAATGTTGATAGTTTCCTATTTTTTTCCTCTGAAGTCTGTAATTGATATAATTTGGGCATGTTTCACTGAAGCTCTTGAAAGAATAAAATTTCTTAATTAATTTGAAAATTTTTAAATTAAATTTTTTGTATATTTTCACTAGAAATAATACCTAATATAATAAAACACTTGGATTCTAATCAGATTTACTATCAGTATTTGGAGAACCTTAATATCAGGAGAAAAAATATAATTGCAACCTGTTAACATGGTGCCTGAACCAAGACAAGTAAGAAATATCCAGACTGGATCGTAACTTCATCTAAGTAAAACTTCAGTTGTTATTTTATGTTCATTTATTTCCATTAAAAAATTTATATTTCTTCTTTTATATTTTTTATTTTAATTGCAATTTTTATACTATCTGTGTAGTTTGTGTCACCTGTATAATATTTAAAGCATTTCTGGTCCTATTCTCTCTTCAAATACAGTTTTGCTATGCTCATCACATCTTTGTTTCTCTTTTTGGAAGCAAATGGTGAAACTGTTATTTTTAACTATGTGTCCAACACCAAATCTCCTCAGAGAGGCAGGATTTGATGCAGTTTGGAGCTGATATCTCAAGCTTCAATACTTCTTATCTCAGCTAAGAGGACTTTGATCTTTATTCATTGATGTAAAATTAACCAACCTGAATATGTTTTGGTTGAGCTGAAGGATCTCTTTGAGGTGTGAGGTTTTCAAAGAGTTTTAAGGTCAGTTCACATGCAGCTACCACTGACATACAAGTTTCTAGGTTTGGGTAAACATGGGTTTCCTTTGCTTTGTTCCATTAAGCTTTACTGGAGTTCCGGCCTCCCTTTCTCCTGGTACTATCACAGCGTTGGATACCACTAACACTTCTCTGTCTCTCAGGTTTTGAAGCAGAGATTAAAAGGCAACTGAGAACAAAGGGTTTAAAATTCATGCTGTATTGCGCAGCAGAATCATCACCAGTGGACTGACTGTTTA
This sequence comes from Machaerirhynchus nigripectus, assembly GCA_013397975.1. NCBI lineage: Eukaryota > Metazoa > Chordata > Aves > Passeriformes > Dicruridae > Machaerirhynchus > Machaerirhynchus nigripectus. Next base: position 14,516 of record VZRQ01000148.1, on the reverse strand, counting down.
TCTAAACTTCAGCCTCATCCCAGTACGAGTTACAACTGCAAGAATGGGGCTTGTACAGAAAATGTGTACTCCTTCTTTCAAAGGCTGTGTGATCCAGGCACTGACCCTGCAGTGCATCACCAGCAGATATTTATCTCTGAAGTCCTGAAGAAGTGTCCATTCCATATTTTCCTGCTGACATAATTTTGACATTTGCTTTATTGGGTCTGACCTCGTACTAGCCTTCATTTTATTACTATGGCCCAACTTGGAGAGAGAGCCTAATTTACAGTGGGGTCTATCAACCTCTTTTGGAGCAGTTTTCATAAGCGTAGACAGCCATTGGGATTTATAGAACTAAATGGCTTGGTGAAATACAAGGATCCATGCCACATGAGCTGAGAAAGAGTGATTCCTCATCTGTGAGGGGAGCCGGTGTTCTGTGAGACTCGAAATCCATCGCTGGAGCTGTGGCTCCAGCACAAGTTAACATCTGTGAAAGGATATGGAGTAAAGTGTGGCCCCTTATGTCACTGCCACAGCTGGGCTTCCCGCAGCTTAATTTGCCCTCTCAGCATGTTGCACTGATTATAAATACAATGCTGATCTTGTTGCCAGAGGCCATGACATATCGCTTGGCACTTTGCAACCCTCAGAACAAATTTTTCCCTTTCCCTGTTCACCTCAGTCAATCACGGCTTCAGAAAGCAGCCCTCTGCCACTCAGCATAGGATTACATGTCATTTATAATTTTACTCGCTTCAAAAAGCTAATGCTTAAGTTAATAAAGTGGAAAGATAGCAAGTACGGTGTCCCAACCAGAGAGAGGCAGATTGAAGTTGTTGTTGTTATTATTTGGGTTGTGGGGCACGGTAGGGGTCAGGAAAAGGGAAACATAAAAACAAAGTGCTAATAGCCTCTCTGGTGTCAAGAAGAAAGAGAAAAGGAAGCAGCTCTTCAGCAAGATATAAAATATTAATCGCTCTCATTGGAAAAAAGCTGCTCCTCTTTTTCTTTTATTCATTTAAAAATATATATGCATTTCTAAGCATAAAGTTTATGCAAGTGAATGCTTTCTTCTTGGTGTTTTAATCACATAAGGATTCAGAGAATTTCCTGAACTTGTTGTAATTTACCTAATGGATGAACTGGTTACATACAGTTTAAAAAGGATAGACACTTTTCTAACTTCAATCTGACTCAACTGAGAAATCTACATTTTGTTTGTACGTATGTTATAGGGATTGCAAAGTTAATAAATTTGCTGAAATATCTTTTCTTCAAAACTAAGTTTAAAATAGATAAAATGCTGTAATTCAATCACTGAAAATACTTCAAATTCAAATATTTTGTGGCAAGGAGAATTACTTTCAGTTGTGAAGGGAAATAATTTTTTTTTCCAAACCTAACTGATTTAAATATCATTGGATCAGGTTCATAATGAACTAAAAATTAACAAAACTATTAATCATATATGTAGACAAATTGAAGCGGTTAACTTTACTGAGCAGGTGAGACAGGATTTTAAACACCACAGCAGAAGTTGAAATAACATCTGTAAGCAAGCAAACAAACAAAAAAAAACAAAACCAAAACCTATTAATTTTTGAAAATAAGTACTCATTTTGCCTGATAGTCAAAAGCACGTAAGAACTTACTTGACTTTTTTTTTTTTTTTTTTAAAAAACTATTTATTTACATTCTTTAATTCACACTGGGTCTAAAATATCTTACTGTCAATGGACTCTAAAGATGTGGTTAGAGTAGTGTGCACTTCAGAGATTTTAACTTCAAGATTTATGATTAAGTGCATTGCTCATCTGACTAACCAGATTATGTTAACGTATCATTTATTTGCTGGTACAGACCCAACACGAAATAAACAGCATTCTCACTAACTTACTAAAAGAACAGAAAAAAAATTACTTCATATTTTTTCTACAGTTACTCTCTTTATTCATACAAGTTTCTTTTGACTAATGAATAAAAGTTATGTGAACATATGCTCATGAACCTATAGAAATTTGGTTGATAAATGTTGTATAAAAGGTTGATTCAACGGCAAGATCCATGTGGATTTAAATAAATATCTTTATATGTAGCATCAGGTTGTTATTTGTATTCCACACCTACTGACAAAGTACTATGTGACAAAATGGAGCAGTGTCCAGGGCATTGTTTAGAAAAAAACTGAGATTCAACATACGGCTTTATGAGGCAAAAATAAGTTCATAGAGATGTTCCATGCAATTGAACATCTTCAAGAAGAGGGAAAGCAGTTTATGCCAGTGACAAGAAACAGAAAAAGAATTTGATCAAAAAAGTTCCATGTCTTCCATGCCTGCAACTGTCCTTCGTCCTGGGTTATTGGAAAATTCAAAATCACATACTTTTCTTTTACTTCTGTTTGATTGCTTTTTGATGGTTTGTTTGTTGTTTTTTTGGTTCTTTTTTTTGGGGGGGGAGGGGTAGTAATAAATCAAGAAGTTTTATTTTACAGTTCAATGAAAACAACTTTCAGATTTTTGTCCTTTTTTTTTTTCTTTTTTAAGCATAATTCTTGTTTTCAAATACTTCTATCAGTGCCATACTGTTTTCTTATTTGACCAAGTCCTATACTTGAGCAAATCTTCATCTCATGCTAATTGTGCAAGTTTGTTGATTTTGCCTCAGGCTATCCCAAATGAATGAAAGTTGTGATGTGCTTTAAAATCTCTGATATAAAAAATAAGAACCGATTTTGAGTAAGGCTTTCACTGATACTTACTACTGTACTTTAATTTTCTGAAACAAAGACTGTCATATTTTAAAAAGTCTTGTGTACTGTGTATTTTGCACCTCACTTATCTCATTCATTCAAAGATTAGTTTCGCCTTCTGGTTCCCACTGATGAAGGTTACAGAAAGTACTTTTACTTTCTCAAACTTACGTAAAAAACACTGGCCTATGAATTCTAATTTAAAATTAGTAGCACTGCTTTAACCTTACCTGAACTTAAATTACACAAATAACTACATGGCAAAAGACCAAGCAATCACTTTAGCTTAGTTTCCCCTCTCACTCATGCAGTCAGGTCCAATGAAAGACCCCAGCTATAAGATAAGTGTATTTCTTGATACTGTGCAGAATATTCTTATCACTCAAATGATTTTTAGAAAAAAAATCAAAACAAACAAAAAAATCTACAACCAAACAACCAACCAAACATAAACAAAGAAAGAAAAACAACCAAAAAAACCCCCTCCACTTTCTTCCCTAGAGCTTGTTTCATTGCATCTAACAGATTTCATTGAATTTCTCTTCCATGACCATATCCAATCATTTCTGTAATACATATAAAATTGCAATAACTGCTGCATCCTGAAGCAAGGAGTTTCACAATGTAATTATTTGGTGCACTTTCAGACTCTTAGGCATACATGCTTCAATAGAGGAAAGGAATTGCATTATGTTATTAGGTAAACCATAATTGTTGGAGATGGCATTGATCTTATCTAGTTTAACCATCCAAAAATAAGGAACTGGTGCAAACTACCTGTTTAGGTTCTGAAAAATTATGAGAATGAGGGAAATTTGCAGGACAGCTCTTTTCATACAAACTTTCATTGAGTGAACCACCATGTACATATGTCAGTTTCTCTCCATTAGCTAAAACTGGAGCCAGGACAACTACTTTGATATGTCAAAATTTTTTATCCAGTGAATATGAATGATGTGAATCATTCCCCATATGGCTTTGGAGAGGATAGATCATCATTTAACCTCAAAAGTATCTAAAATTCTAAACATTAAATGAACCTTTATTTGTGCTACATAGTCTTTATATGCCTTCTAAAGAATGACTGTATTCTCGGGTATTTCAGAACGGATCAGGAAAAAGCAATGTCTTTTTGCTAGAGGAGTAAACAGGAACTTCATTTTTGCCAATGGACAGACTTTGTATTTGAATCTTGGTAGAAGGGCACATCTTAATCCTTAATTCATCTTGAAAGAGGGAGATATAGATGTAACAAAATCAGTTTAATTAAAGATTGCCCTATGCCAGGCAAAACTGGCTTGATTAACTTGAATTGGGGAGATCTTACATTTATTGGCACAGGTTTGGAACAACCTTCTGAGATATATTTTTGAAAGCCTTTTTGCTGCCTCTTATTCTTTCAAAACACTTCTTAGGGTAATCTCATTACACAGGATAGCATTAGCAATTAATAGATTTTCTAGGATTATCAAGAGGGTTTTAAAGCAACATAAATGAGGGAAAATGATACTATGACAATCAAGTGGCACATACTTAAAAATTAAAGCCAGCCTGTAGGCTCCTTATTATGACAAATCCCTTTACAAAAAGTTATGAAAGGAACACAACCTTTAGCTGTGCATCTATTAAGGGAAGCATCTGAGGATGGTACTTAGGATACCTAATTCAGGTATTTAATTTGCACCTAAATTTTAAAAAATCTTAAGATAGTCACTGTTACTATAGTTTTCTTGCTCAAATGTCTGAAATAATGTACAGTGAAGAACCCAAGACAAAGCTGTTTTACAATAGAAGAAAAAATGTTTTATTTCCATTAATTTAATTCAGGATCTTAACAGGTTATAAAAACATAATTTGTTGATCTGAACATTAGCAGTCTTCTAAGTACTAAAGCTATGATCTTTCTACATTGATCTTTTTTGTAATATCTTTCTAGTTATTTTTAAAACTAGCCAGAAATTGGGAAAATTTTTAAAGGAATTATTGCCAAAAGTTTCAAATCTGAAATATTAATAAAAACATTGTAACAATTTAAGAATATTCCATATTGTCCATTAGTAGTCAGATTTCAAAATACAGAAAAACTGAAAACATTTATGATGTTGTCACCTTGTTTAAAACAGGAACCGAAAGTCTGAGTTTTATAAGTCTTTTTAAGGTTTCAATATAAAAACTAGGGAAATAGGGAAATATATTGTAAAAAATATGGATTGCCAGTTTAATAGTATAGACATCAGATGAGACGAGTAAACGAATAACCCTGTTGACTAATGGCAATTATGAAAGAAATATTTATTATAAAATATGATATGAACAAAAAAGAACGTCTGCTAGTTGCAGATGGAAAAATTATAAAGAGGGACTTAGAAAAATCCCAAATAGTCAGTGTATGTTTCTGTTCTATATTTGGAATTAAGGAGGTGGATGTGTTTATGTCATATGATACTGCAGATAAAATGCAAGATTTACCATCTGTAACAAAGGGAGATATGAGATAGCATTTAAGGGCTGAGAAACAGTTTTTCAAACTGAGGCATAAACAGTTCAGTTTGGCCATCTCGAGAAAACCAAGACAGAGACTGCACCTTTGTCTGAAATCACTTATGCAAAGAAAAGTGCAAGCTACTCAGGGACCTTTCTTACCAACCAAAATTTACACAGAAACTAACAAAGAGACACAGAAATTAATACATTTCAGCGCTGGAAAAAAATCTAGTTTAGAGGAAATGAGAATAATTAAACATGCAATTGGATGATTAGTCCTTAAAAATCAAAGACTGTAATTCTAACATGACCAGGGTAATTCTTGATGCCAGGAGAAATGCCCTGAACCACGTGTTCTGGGATAAAGGATAGAGGCAATACTGGGCTGCTTTGGTACAACTTGCCAGTTTTGCTTCTGTCAGGTCTCTCCTTCAGTGGTCTGACTGCCCTCAGTGACTGTTATTTATAAGTTAAGAATTCCTTACTTGAGGATTTAAGTCCAATGAGGAAGAGGTGTGAGATGCATTGGACACTTTTAGTTAGTGACCTAATGATCCCTTTTTTTGCAAAATAGAGGATGCAAGTCTCATTTCTAGTTCAGGAATTTTTAAGGGGGCTAAGTAGAAAACAGAGTCCCCCTTCTGGAGCAGGATGATGTACCTAGTGATGCTTCTCAAGAGATTGCAGAAGAGGAGTTATGGTTTTTTCTAGATATTTCTTCACATCCAGACAAGCTACAATGTTAAACAACCATATACCTCTTTAGAGAGACTCCCTAACACATACCCACTCCCAAGGGCTGCTACTGAAAATATGAGTTAAGGATAAGCATTTATTGCCTATGCTAATGTTAAGAGAATTGCTGTAATGTTATAAGATATTCATCATTTTATTTCTAAAATAAGGGGGGAAAAGAAATAAATGAAAATGAAAAAAAAGCAAACCACAAAGCACTTATCAAAGTCACCGTGCTGGTTGGATTCTTTCAAATCCCTTAAGGGTTTGGATGTATTAGTCTTGTGGTGGCGTTGTTTTCTGGGCCTGCATTAATTTGATCCATTCTTTTAGAACATGTGTATAACACTACAAAAAAGTATTATTGGTTTATAAATTACACTTGTTGTTTCAGGGCGATAAACAGAATGATGAATGCAGTCTTTGTTCAATCACCTTTTTATTCATGAAAGGCAAAACCATGGATTCTAAAAACATTTATCTACATCAGTAGTAAGCCATAAACCTTTCAAAAATGCTCCCAGTAATCCAGGAAGGAGCTGCTGATTACTGTCATAACAAAGAGGATTCAATAATGCTAATGACTTTTCTTATGATAATCAATAACTTGGTGGAGGCTGCTTGAATCTTAACGAATCTTCCAGATGTAGCCCACTTCTTAAGAAAATAGAAAGGGTTAGTGTGTGTTCGTGATAATACTTGAGACTATCAGATTAATCATGGTAAGATGGACGTTTCCACAAATGAGAGCTTCATGCTAGTGGTGGATGAGCCTGAAAGAAGTTTCTAATTTCAAAGTTGTGAAGTCAGCCTATTGTTTACCTAAGCAGATTTTGCTTACTGTTTCTTGAACCTCTGAAGGCAAGCTCAAGAATAAATCACAGCTAGAAAAATGTAAGTTTAGGTGCCCGACCTTTCGACCCTGACAAGAGTATGGTCGTATCTGTCCTCACTTCCTAGTTTTTGCTATAAATTATCGGTATGACTTGGAATTCAACCTTTTCTTTACTGAGATATCTTCCTTGGCTACATGGCCAGGCAAGATACATTTTGGTTAACTTCAGTTATATATATATATGTATATATACACACATACATACACACACACACACATACACACGCAACAGGGCGTTCAAGTCAATGAAAGTGGAGGGGAAGATTTCCCTTCCAGAGGCCATTTGTCCACCTCTCTTGGACAAGTATTTTAGGAAGTACTAGGTAATCTTCTTGAGGGTCATTCCAATGAAAGGTGTAACAAATTACAACTTTATGAGCAATACCTTTTAGATGGTGAAATTTATGCAGTATTAAGCCTGTTTATGGTGTGCGTGCTATGGCCTCAACAGTACACAGAGATAAAAATCAATCAGTTTGGGGTAAAACACACACTGAAATATTGAAAATTCCACTGCATTTAGAAACCTTCACTTTGTCTCCTATATAGCTGATTATATAAAGTAGTATCATTTGAGACATAATTGTGTATCCTGATATGCATCCTCTCTCTTTCATTTGTTTCATTCAAGGTTTGTTTCTGGTGTCTTTAAATTATTATTGTTATGTATTTTCTTTATTTTTCTTTACTGTTATTGTAAATCTAAACTGCAAAATTTTGACAAAAACACACAAAATCTGAAGCAAACTACCCTTCACAAGGGAGTATATGTGGGGTAAATAAATGTCTCTAGCCAACCTAATATATATTACCATCATAAATGCTATCACAGTGAGTGAATTTAATCAAAGTCCAAGGGCAAGATTTTTTGTTCAATTTTTTTTCCCTCCTTCCAATCTTTCTAGACTATTACCCCCTCCTCTGCTTTTCTTTCCTTCAAATAAGACCATTTACATAACTGTGAAGAATTTGCCTAAATATAAGAAGATAGATCCTGAGTTTTCAAAGCATGTGTTGCAGCTAATCCCTGGAATTCTGATCCTGTATGGTGATTGTCATGTTCTTAAACATTTAGTTTAATGTGCATAAATCATCGGCTGTCAAAAGTATGTACAAAATTTGAAGACTCAAATTCAGGTCTCCTTTACACACAGGGATAAATCATTGGCATGAGGGAGACTAACCTTGAGAAATAATCCTGAGTTTAGCATTTCTCTGCAGAGTTACATCTTGACTGATTAATTGATTAATTGGTTGGTTTGTTTTGCTTTGTTTTATAAGAAAGGTGTCAGTACTGACGGTGTCTTTTCCACCTCCATGCCTCAGGTCTCTCTCTGCAAGCTTTCTGCTTATTTTTAAATATTTGAAGAAGAGAGCAGCCTCCTTAGTTCTTAATTTAATAGTTTTATTTTTCTGATTAGATACATGGCTACTAGTTGAGTGGACAGCCAAGGATCATTAAACAGTTCTTGCCATTTCTGAAAATCTGTAATTACCTTACAACACTTGTGTAAGTAGAGAACTGTTGCTCATGCTACCCTACACATGTGGAACAGAACAGATATAAAGGCCTTGTCAATGTCCATTCAGTCGTGGAGACAAGATAAAAAATATGTGACTACAAAAGCCAGCCCATTAATAAACATCCTCAAAACCCCCACATAAATCAAATGAAAAAAAATAGCAATCAGGTGAACAAACAAACAAACCCCACAACTGGGAGCTGGGCTTGGCTAAGATCTTGGTTTTGTTTCAGTAAAATCATTATTCTCTTTCTTAAAAAAAAAAAAAAAATCTTAGAAGTGACAGACTCTACAGTCCTTAGGAACTTTTAAGAAATAGTGAGATTAACATGAATACTAATTTTGCAGAGAAACCAGAAGGGCAAATTGAGGTTCCCATCTTCAGCATAGGCCTTACAGAAAGACAACCAGGATTCCTTCCAAATCCCTCCATGGGTTTTGTTGATGTGCAAGGAAGAGATATTTCATAAAAGAAAATATTTTAGGTAAATAACACGCCTTTGTCCACAATTATTTTTTTATAAGATCATACAGAAATTAATTCTTCTGAAGTTTGTGGTTAAAAGCTTAACCAATCTGTGAAAATTACTGAAGTCATAGAGTCCGTCTGGGTTTTATGCATCTCTTGACAGATCTCTTAACGTCACATAAGCCAAAACCCAAATGTGTAACCCTTTCATGTACAGGAGCAGCTGCCACACCTTTTCTCTCTGAAAGTGGTACAGAGCTGGCAGTGAGACCTTGCTTTTTATTCTCCACTCAATTTCCCATGAGACTTCTGCACAAGTAGCAAACAAATAAATAAATAAATGAAGCCTCGTAGTAGGCCATTAAACCAAGTCTGATTGGAATGCCAAACATACCTTTCCCTTCCATTTTTCTAGAAAGGTTTGTCTAGCTCTGGTGTAAGCAACTTAAATGGTCTCATTACTTACTCTTTCCTGGTAAATAAATTATCAATAATATGAAACTGAATGCTAGACTGATTAGTTATTCCATCCTGTCCATCATGTATCTAATAATGCCTACTCAATGTACCTTGTGCACAAAACATTTTCTGTGCCCTTAAAGGTGAAAGTATAATAATAAATTGGATGGTTTTCTGAACTAAGCTGTCTTTGAAATTAGCTGTTTCATCCACTTGAATATACCAAAGCAAATTTATGATGATTAATTGTATTACAATGAACACCAAAGCACGTAATAATGATTTGCTACTTATTATAAAGCTTTGCCAATATTTTGTAAACCCAAGCGACATGATATGCAAGAAATCCAATGAAACCCTCTTAAACAAACAAAGGAGAAAGGGAAGAAAGGACAGGTCTTGCAACACTAAACAATTCTAAGGACAAACAGAGGCCACAGGAACACTCTTTTCCATGTCAAAACTTTGCTAGCTTAGCTCTCTTAAAATTAAGCAAGGGGGAAGAGGAGAGCTGACAAGAATTGATATATACTTTCACTCAGTATTCAAACTCTTATCCAAACAGAATCTCAGCAAGTTAACATACTACTCCACTTTTTTCATGTTATTAGTTTTAGTGTTGCCACAATAATGGCTATTCTCTTTGTACTTTTTCTGCATTTGAACTTCCTTTCAAGAAGCCAAAGCACCTCCTACATCAACACCTTCAGTAAGATTCAGTGAATTACTCTTGTATTCAAGTTAATAGCTACTACATAGGTGGAAAAAAACCATCACCCAAATGTATGCTGTCCTCAACTGGAGACTGCTCAGCTGAGTAGTTACCCAGCTGGATTTGCTACTGAAAAATCTTTTATTTCTGATTTGGCAGCCATGAGACTTTTGAACTGCAGTGAAACTCCCCTCCTGTCCTTACTGAATTGTTCTAGTTTTGCCTGGGGTAAAGTTAATTTCCTCCCAAGTGGATGGTACAAGGCTGTGTTTTGGATTTATGCTGAACAATGTGTTCATAACGCAGAGATGTTTTTGTCATCTCCGAGCAGGGTTTGCACAGGGTTTGTACTGTGAGGCTGGGGACGGGCTGGGGCTGCTTGGGAGGCTGGGAGGAGGCAAAGCCAGGACAGGTGACCCCAAATGATCAAAAGAAGGTGCCAGACCATGTAACATCATGTTCAGTGCTTAAAGTGAGGAAGAGGGAGGAAGAAGGAACATTTGAAGTGGTGATATTTATATTCCAAGTAATCATTATTTGTGACAGGGCTCTGCTCTCCTGGAGATTGCTGAACACCTGCCTGCCCATGGGAAGAGTGAATTAATTTCTTGTCTTGTTTTGCTTGTGTTTTTGCCTTTTGCTTTCCCTAATAAACTGTTTTTATCTTAAGCCATGAGTTTTCCAGCTTTTACCTTTCCGATTCTTTGCTGTATTCTGCTGGTGGGGGAGTGAGCAAGTGGCTCTGTGGGTCTTGATGGCTGGATACGGTGAAACCACTGTACAAACAAATATGTAATTGGAAGCAGTTCAGACAAATTTTAAGCCCAGGTTTTAAAAAATAAATTATGGTTTGGAAGGCAACCTGCTAGAGATCTGCTTTTCCAGACAAGAACCCATACCACTTCAGAAATTACTTAGTCATTATATAGCATTAGAAAGGAAGCTTTGCATTTCTTTAGGTAAGTTTCAGGGAACTAAGGTGGGCCAGGGAAGGAAGNGAAAGAAAGAAAGAAAGAAAGAAAGAAAGAAAGAAAGAAAGAAAGAAAGAAAGAAAGAAAGAAAGAAAGAAAGAAAGAAAGAAAGAAAGAAAGAAAGAAAGAAAGAAAGAAAGAAAGAAAGAAAGAAAGAAAGAAAGAAAGAAAGAAAGAAAGAAAGAAAGAAAAAGGAAAGAAAATGAAAGAAAAGAAAAGGAAAGAAAGAGGAGAGTGAGAGATTACTTTTTGTTGAAGTAGAATGAATTGTAGGTTCATGACCTTCCATGGAATATTATTTCTAGGAATCATAAAACAATCCGATAATTATGAAGAGTGTCCGGTCATGCCCGGAACACCCACCTGAGGAATTCTCTAGCCTAGTGATCTCTGATCCATGCCTTTGTATTATAATATTAACTTCCGAAATGTCACATTGTTCTTTAGTCTGACATTTGTCAGGTTATTTCTCATTCAGGTTATTTCCATTCACAAATAAATAAAAGAACATTTTTTTCTTTTAAGCGGCGTACCGCTAGTTTAAATAAAGATGCAAAAATGTTGAAATTAAACAAACAGTATCTGTATTTTTTGAACAAATTAAATGTACAATAAATTATCTCTTTTCAAATTAAGAGGCTTTAATTCCCCCTCTGTCTTCTCCTGGATAAATGATCTAGACTCTCCACCATAATAATAAAGAATAAAACTTGAGAGACACCTAGATATTTTGAGTTTTATCTTCTCAAAAATTGTCTGTATTGTCTTAAACACACCATTTCTGCATGGTTCTCTTTCACTAGGTATGTATTTACATCATTCAGCTTAACAACTTTATGTCAATATTAATTCTTTAATCATTGTAAACTACTTTGAGAAACCATTTGTAATGGTTGTACAGTGAGGAAAAGGTTAAAACTGTGGAGGGGAAAAAAGAAAACAAAAAAGGAAAGTATGAGAAGTTAAAAAAATATTAGAGCTACAATTTGACTAAAAAAAGAACCCAATAAACACAACAATAAACAGAATAGTTTTGAAAAGGGGGAATGGTTTGACCAACAAAAGCAACGTGTCACCCTGGACCTTAGACAAAGTGACTGCCACTCACAGGCAGCTCCTTGTGGCCCAGGAGAACAAAGAAAGGACTGTGGCAAACAAACCTTAATGCTTAACGCTTAATGCTTAATGCTCTTTTCCAGACAGACAATAAAATGGGGAGCTGGGGAAAACAAATCCTGGGAGGCTATTTTGTCTGAAAGGATTCACTCTGCCGAGGTGCCAGAGTGGATCTGTGTGGCAGAGGCTACTGAAAGTTGTAAACAATGCCCTGGTGGCTGGTGGCAAAAAGGGCAAGGGGTCCCGAGCAGTGTCTGTGGCAGCTGGGGGTGGCGGTACCACAGGCGCTCCCTCTCCAAGCCCATGGTTTGAGTTTGCTAAAAGAAACCCCCCAGCTTCCTGGGCTATGATGACCTCAGATGTCAACTCCCAATTGTGAAGTGCAATTTCCTGGGGTGTGAGTCAGGTACCTCCCTTGGGAGCTGCATAGAGCAAAGAACACCCCTGCATTTCCATTCCCTGATTTTAAAGGGGCACCCCTCTTCCACAAACAGGGTGAAACAAAAGGTTCCACTTCCAGCGTCAGCTGACCCTGCTGAAAACTTCCCCCACCACACACATGGCTGTGACAGAAAATGGTACTTAACGAACAGCACTAAAACTGCCTCCCCTTTGCTGCCTACCCAGGACACCACTAAAAACTATGCCCACATATACCTAAAATTCAGAATATGTGCAGATGTTCACAAACAATCAGATTTCAAGGGATTATTGGTTTGTCAGATTAAGTGCAGTGGCTGCATGTGCTCTCCAACTGCAACACAAACATGTTTCCTGCACCTAGGGAGAAAGAAGGGAGAAGGAAATAAAAAGGCAAAAGTAAAATTTAAACTGCAGCTGGTTTTGCTCTGGCAAAGTTTTTTTGGTTTTTGTCATATTTTGAACAAGTTAATGTGGTTTTTAGCTTTCTACCCAGGGGGATCTAAGCTATTTGCAAGGTAAATCAATTAATGCATGAAGAATGCTCAGGTAGTATAATCAACATATGAAAAGAGATCCGTTTTTCTAGTCTTGCTGGACAGAGAAAAATGTCACTCTATCTTTCTGTTGACTTTTGATTGACTTTGGAGCAGGTCGATAATCAGCTCTGTTCAAGTAATGAAAATGTTTCTCTATAGATAATTAGAAAATAGAACAAGCCTGCAGAAATGTAGGAAAATCTCCAAATTACATTTACCTTGGCTGATTTTTTTTCCTCCTACTTCTTTTTACAAATTTTTTTGGTAGGATGCCTCATAAATTGTGGCTAAGGCAACCAGATATGGTCTTTTCCTTCTACTCCAGATTCCTGATGGCAAATGTTATCTTGAGTTTATTCTATTTTAAGTTAATCTTCCGTTATTTAGTGCTTAACTCTTCCTCACATTTTCTAGATACCTTGCCATCTTCAGACAATTCTTAAATATCTCTAGTTAGTAATAGAATGTTAATAATTTGATTTACTGATATTTTACAGCCCACTACCTCTAAGAGCTGGAGTCCAACAAATTTTTTATAGCAGATTCAAGGCAGGTGGTGTCTGTTTCCTGAGTAACAGCTATTACTGGCAAAAGATTGTCCTTCCCAAAGTACGTAATGGCCTCCTTATATCACTCCCTCTATACGCTGGTGCTATAAAACTCCACATCCACACTGCATCAACAGAGCCCATTCTCTCTCTATCCTGAGTCTAGATAATAACACTTTAAATTAAAAAAACTTTAATTTAATCACTTAACTGTTGAAACCTTTACTGGCATCTTACTGGCTGCCATTCCTGTGATATAGGAGGGAACTTACATGGATACCCTTACTGCAAGACAAAACAAAGACAAAATTAAAGAATGTACCAAAAATTAGAAAGAAACCTCATCCATCCCCTCCCAGAAAAATCTACATCTACTTTTTCTAATTAAGTGTGTTCAATACTTCTGTGACAGGAAATTATTGCAAACTATATATAGGCTAATAAAATTATCATTTAGTATTATTTCATTTTTTTTTAGTATTTGTGCTCTAATAGGGTTCTCATTCTGCAAGAATGTAATAGAACCAGAAAATGAGCTATGCACTGTAAAACATCATCCCAGAAAAGAGTTTAGTCTCTCACTGAATTACTGTTTACATATCAAGGGTTATCATGAAGATAACAATTTAGACTACAGCCCTGGCTAGAAATGTTCAACTTTTCTCGAAAAAGAAATTGAGAAAATGGCAGTTTTCAACCCACAGCATGACCTGAAAGACAATGAGAAAACCTGAGTGAGTCACAGAGTTTAATTCAGTACCAGATTCAAATCTGTGTGACTTATGTTACAGTGGCATTCAAGCTCTCAGTGATGTTACTGGCTATTTAGTTGTGAGGGTGTAGTTCAAACGCTCTGCATGGCTGGTGACATTTCAGATGTTCCCCTGATACTCCAGAATAGCCAAGTG
>VZRQ01000147.1:84246-105858 GCA_013397975.1 Machaerirhynchus nigripectus | reverse complement strand
TTGAGATAGAGATATATATATATATAGAGAGAGAGAGAAATATATATACATATATATGTATATATATTAGTAAAGAACTGTTATTCCTATTGCTCATATCTTTGCCTGAAAGCCTCTTAATTTCAAAATTATAATAATTCGGAGGGAAGGGGGTTACATTTTCCACTCCAAGGGAGGCTCCTGCCTTCCTTAGTAGACACCTGTCTTTCAAACCAAGACAGTGGCTGAAACACAGGCAGGGAGGCAGCATGTAATTGCTCTCCTGGAGAAATTACAGCAACAAAGCCACTCTCAAGGTGTTGCAGAGCACTGAACCTCCCAGAGAGCACTGGTGGGACGTGAACTCCTCCTTGGAACAAGAGTAGAGACAAATTCAGGGAACTTTTTCATGCTGCCCAGATGTGTTCAGCATTGCAGGCGGCTGTGCTGAACTGGGGCTATCGTGAAAGAAAAGATAGCAGAAATCGTGATATCGTGAAAGATCAGATAGCATGGAGAGCAGGACCCTGGAGAGAGGGTGGAACAAACTGTATAGCCATGGATGCGGACTAACGAACACAGATTCATTATCTAATTTATGTTCAACAGTGTTAAAGCACAAGGCCTGTCCCATTCCACAAGCCAGAAGCAGCAGCATCTCCCTTCAGACCCTGCAGCACCCAAGTGCACAGTAAAGGCTCTTCTTCAAGGGAATTACTAGCAAAGCCAGCAACTTCTATCATGCAGAGGGAACTAATAATTTTAAATAGTGGACCTAATGTGATTTAACCACAGGTTTGGGGTTTTCCCCTGCTCTGGATAAAGCGCTTGTACTATAATTTATTTATTAACGTAAGCCCTTATTGCTATTGGGATTAACCTTCTGTTTTGCACTGCTGGGAGCTGAACAGGCACAGGGGACGTGGGTCCAGCACAGGGGACCGATGCCCAAGGAATCCAGGGTTTGTGTAAGCTGTGAGGACCAGAAGCATTATCAAAATGGCACTGCTGGTCACAAGGAGAAAAACAGCATCCATGGTATCCATGGATGATACCATGGAGAGGTGCTGGCAGCTGCAGCTTCACCCCAGGTTGGTGCTGCATCCTCTGGCTGAAGACGAGATGTTCCCCTCAGCAGGGCATTTGTCCCGAGGAGCTCCCCCAGGCTCATCTTTGCTCACATATTCACCCACATTCTTTGCCTGTTCCATGAGTAAGAACGACAGCACTACTAAGACAAATCATCACATCATCCACATGCAGAGGTGAACACAGGGGAAAGAGCAACTTCCAAAACCATTGCAGATTTTGGGCATCAAAACACTTTTGGGGATAGAGAAAATCAGTATATACAGACAAATCTCCCCATCTACTAATAAGTTTATTTCCTGACAACATGCATATAGCAGAGCAGCACTCACTCTTAGTAATTCCAGCTGAATCAATGAAAACTCCGAGAAAGTAATTTAGTCTCAGGAGTTAGTTCATATTCAGCTAGAGAGTGATGAGTGAGTGTGGTTCCACACTTGGTTGGGTGGATTTTAACAAATATATTGTCTGGAGTTGAGCAATCATCAACCACCTGGACTCTTAGTAGATTATTGATGGATTTTTGGTCCAACCCTAAATCTGCTCAGGACAGAAGTACCATTTTTACTGATTTTGAAGGTGTTGGTCAGGGCTTTCCTTCCCAGAGGCTATGCTACCCCAGGCTCCAGGCACAGGGAATGGGATTTGGAGCTGGTCCATTCACCACCCTGGGTGGAAGCCAGCACCCACTAGTCTCAGCTGTCACTCTGCAGAAGAGGAGCGCCACTTAAAAACCCGATTGATTAAGGATTATACAAGCATACTTTTATTTTTTGTATTTTTGGCAGTATTAACTCTGTAAAGTGTCAATGCTACAGCAGAGCTCTGCAAAGCAGGATATTTGTAAGGCTGTTTTAAAGATTTTAAAAATTGGGAAAGTGAGTTTAAAAAAGGGAGCTTCAGATGAAAACTTTAAAGCGAGTTTTCCAGCTAAATAGTGCAAGGAGAAAAAGCATAATTGAAAATAAAGTTATCAGGTTTTTAATACTACATTTACCAGACAAGCTAAATATAGCAGCATTAGATTAAAGCACTGTCTTTAGCAGGCTTAAGTTTCAACAATTCACTTGCTGATTAGCATCTACATGACATCACTTAGCACCTTGATTTTTGGAAACAAAGACAAATAGTGAATTTTTATCTGTTTAAAGAAACCCAAATCACAGTGGGCTAAACATAGAAAAGGAGAGCAATAATGGAGAATGATGTAAAACCTAATTAAAGACCTTTGGCTGCCGCAGAATTGAAAACCAATAAAAAACCTCTTTTTGCCTAGGAAAGTCCCAGAAGAAATTCCTAAATCTTAATTTTCTTCTGTCCTTATCTCTGCTGTGACAGATCTCTGAAGCCTCCTCAGCCACGCCAGGAAGATAAGAGAGCAGTGAGCAAAGGCACACGGGGTCTGCCTCCCTCTCCACAGGCAGAGCCGCCAGGACTGTGGTCTTTAATTATGGAGCACAATCGGATGCTCCATTAGAGAAAGGGCTTTTAAAGCTCCTTTTAAAACTTGATATGCCAGCCTTGATACCTTGCTGCCAAGTACAGCCCTGGGGGAGGATGAAGGATGATGCTGAGCCCAGGCCATATCTTGAACCCACCTACTCCTGCCAGCACTTCCAGCTGCTCCCAGCTTGGACGGTCTCCTATCCTGCTGCACTGGGATAGTGCCTTGGCACTTTGCCAGACACTTGATACCATTTTATTTTATTGCTCTAGGGAATTACCAAGGAGAGAAGCTGGGAACACTCAGAAAGACTTTTTACAGGTTTATACTTAATATAAAATATAATTTAAATCCTTAGTAGCGTTTCCTTATTATAAAATTAACCCTTAATTCCTTCCTTGCTAGCTGAATGAATTAACATCTGTGGTCAGCCAGAGAAAATGAAATTGGAAATTACGGTTCTGGGGTGTCATATTGCATATGAGTAATTAGAACTATGGATTTTGACATTGATTTATTTTCTTTATTACCACTTTTTGTTGTCTGTGACAGTATCACTGTGGCCTGAGGTTTGAGATTCACAACCACAGCAAGTGCAGAGACCAGAGGGAACCAGAGGGAACCAGAGGGAACCAAAGGGAACCAGAGGGCTCAGCTCTGCTCCCAGTTCCAGCACTAGGAAGGTGCAGCCTGCCCACTGTGTGCCCACACACAGAACTGCCAACACACAGATCAGAAATCCCAGACCACTGAGACTCTCCAAGGCATGATTTGGGAGCTGGTGCCATGCCAGAGGGGGAGCATTTGAGGGCAGAGGACATGCTGCCTCATGTGCCCATCACCTGAGAGATTCTCAGAAAGATATCAAAGAACATTCTCCCATGCACATCTTTCCCTTTTGTTGAAGGCTCCCTTTCTCCTGTTACTGATCTCCTTTTCCTTTCACTTTTTTAGATCTCTAACATATTCTGTTTTTTCCTTCCCACCAAGACTCAATCTTGCCTCCCACTGTGGAGCTGCACAGCTGGGTCAGCTCTCCCTGCTGCAGGCAGCAGGTGACCCTATTCACACCATCCCTCTCACGAGCTCTTGTCTTCTCACCTGAAGAAGGAGAATTAAAATTATCTTAGCAAAACCCTACACAATGATGGATGTCTGATCACTGCACTTTCCCCCCAGAGACCCCACAGGCATTGCTTGAGCTGGCAGCTTGCTGGGATTTTCATGTTTTAATGTGTACCCATGAGCTTCCTGAAGAGCAGCTGCAGAGGAGCAGCCTGTGCAGACACAAAGAAATATCATAGTGCTGGTACTTACCAATTCCTTAGCAATGACAAGTGCATCCACCTTAAGCAAAATGACCACCGGAGCCCTAGAGCAATTACAGAAAGCAAACTCTCACCTTGAGAACATATTGACATTTTTTAAAACTCATGCTCCCAGTGACTTGGTTCCCTTTGCTTGTGCCCCTCATGACAGCAGCTGTGGTGGATTGCTGCCTTGAGTCTGCCATGCCAATGATCTCCACGTTCCACTCTCTCCCAAGAGCCAGGACTCTTGCTCCCCACGGACAGGGATGGGTGCTTTAATTGCACCCTCTTCCCCCAGGACTGGGGCTTCAGAGGAACAGAGCTGTTCCTCCCAGGGACAGCTGGGATCCTGAGGCCTCACTCTCTGGAATGCTGGGCCATGGTGCTCCAGGGCTCTGATGGTCCTTCTGCTGTAGGTAGATGCACTCATCACTGCTGAGCATTTGCAACCAGCCCTCAAGGATCATTTCCATGACTGAGGGTGATTAGTCATTTGATCAGCTTGCTCACCACACCAGCCAGTTCTGCTGCTGCACTCCTTACATGAAAAAAAGGCAGCTTTAATTTGGGGGAGGCAGCTTTAATCCTGCTGGAGGAGAAAAGCCATCAGAAGTTCATTTAGTGCAGTTACACAGGGAGTGCTGTGTGTTGGCTCTCACGCCATCAGATACTTAGTGAGAAGCAACTCCAACTGGGAATTAACCCATTTTGCAGTTACTGCTAAACCTCTGGATTTAATTATTTTTAAGAAAGTATTTTAATCCCCATTCCTAGTTGGTTTTTTTTTTCCCAGAGATCTCTTGGCCTTAAAGCAGGTTCGTTTCTACAATGGCAGCTTCAGAACCTTCTCTGAGATAGGTTAGATCCTGAGCTCAGGGGGCTCCAGGCCATCAGACACATCCAGGTATTCTGAGACCATCAGCCTCAAGGGCTCTTCTACACATAAAAATAGCCTTTGATTTTGCCCCTCCCTCCTCCACTAGTACAGCTAAATTTTGTTTTCCTTTATGCCAAGCCTTTATTCCTGAACAACAGACTGCCCAGAGAGAAGGATAAAGAGGAACTGTCTGGAGGTTTGTGTATTGTAAAGTCACAGCAGGCCTTTCCTGACATAAGTCACTAATAGCATGGCTAGACACACTAAATGACATAAAAGTCAGGTGTGGACAATTAAATGTAATTTCAAAGTCATAGTTATCCTACTTGGGAAGGCCACTGGATTTACAGTGTCTAATCCTTTCCAAAATGTCTGTATATTAAATAGCAATAGTTAATTCAACCACATATCCTCTCGGTGACCTCGTTAGTCTATCCCCTTGCTAAAATTACTCTTGGTTTGTCCCTGGGAATACAGTGATTCTCATTAGCAAATCATAGTTATTTAATACAACAGCACAGACTAATACACATGAAAAACACATCAAAGAAACTAAACGATGGCTTTCTGCCTTCCTGCGGGGTAAAAACAGTCAGAGCAATCAGTTATTTTCTTGTGAGAATACTAAAGAACCACCAGACCACTACATGCTAAACCCAGCAATAATCTTGTGCAGGTATAAATTAGCCCCTACCCCTCCCCATGCTCAGACCATGCATTGTATCCACAGCTACACCCTTTTATTCCCTTTATGGCATGTCTTGGAGGTCCTTGACAGGAGCTGCACAGACCTGGCGGGGTTCTGCTAGCTGGAATAACCACTTCACTGAAGAGCTCTACACCCGTGTCAGGCTCAGTTCTTGTTTAAGTCACAGACTTCCAATGTCTTCATCACAAGACACTGGCCCTGAATTACAGGCAGTCTCTTGTTGAATTTTTCCATGCTGTCACATCACTCCTGTAGAAGTTCTCCAGCCTGTGAGATGCAGCATGAGCCCTGCATTGCCCTTCCACATAAAGGCTCAATTTGCTAAAAAACCAAAATGTTTACAGAAGTGTTAAAGCAAACAACTGGGAATTCTTAAGACTATACAAAGCATTCCTGTGAGTGTGCTGGTCACAGCAGCTGGTCAGGATCTCCCTTTCTCCCTCTCTGTCCATCACCCAACCCAAAAGAGCAGCTCAGCGAGGAGCAGCTGGTAAGACCAGAGGCAGCCCAAAATTGTTGAATCCAGCCCCTGTCACAGCTGGAAGCAGAGGCTGCAGGCGAGATGCTCCCCTGCCTGGAAGAAGCTGTGCCCCAAGAGGGGGATGAAGCTCTCAGGTACCAGAGCTTTGCCAAAGGGCATTTAAAGACCTGAGTGCTTCTCTGGCCTCCACCATCCTTAAGCAGCAAAACCCTAAGAACCTTCCAAACAGGCTGAAAGATAAGCAGTATTTTTCCTAACACTTCCTTAAAAACCACTGTAGCTTTCATAAACCTCATTTTACCTGTTACTTTATCAAATTGTTTTGGTGAAAACTGTTCACTCCCTGCTTGGTGATGGCCACAACCAAAACTTGTTCATATGCTTATAGTTATGCTGGGAACATGCTCCAGATTGTTTTCTAAACCTAAAATTATTTGAAATAACTTTCCATCAAGATATGTAAATCTGATCTGTGGCCCACACACAAACACTTCACCTGGTTCCACTTCATTCACTGGAAGGAAAATGGACCTTAAATAAATGTAAACCATAGCATTTGAATATTTAACATTGCATCTTCTTCAACTGAGGAAAAACAGTTCCTCTGTTATATCCTTCCTGTTCATCACTTTATTCAGCTGCGAACATACAATTATTGGTGATAGAAATTCTAAGAAGTAAGTATAATTAGTTCTTATTAGCAACCAAAGTAACTTTTACTGAATAAGTAAACTGTGAATCTTTCCTGTGTGCCTACAGGACGTATTTTCTCTTATATTGTCTGTGACCATATTACCAGAGTCCTGCTACTGGACAAACCTGGTAAATGAAGCACAGAAATATCAGGCATTCTGCAAGGCATGAACAGGATAAATGCTGTTGGTGTTGGTTGGTGGGGTTGTACTGTTTGCAAGAACAAGTCGCTACTAAATTGCTGCAGCCCTTTCCAGTGTCTTAAGAGTGGAAAAGTGGTAAAGCATTTGCTACAGGCCCTGAGAAGAAGGGATGAAACTGCTTTAGATTTGCCACTGTGGTGCACATATTTACAACCAAATGTTCATGTATAAATCATCATCCATTAGCTATGATGAAACATGCAGTAAAAATAATTTTAAAAAGGAACATTCAGCTGCTGTTTACCCAAACTATTTTTATAGCCATTCAAGATGGTTTGATTTTTTTTTCCCTTTTTTTAAACAATTCATCTCACTCCACCTTGACATCTTGTTTACAATTTGTTTCTAGCTACAGAGAGCTGACAGATGTGATGTGATTAGCAAGACAAGACAGCCTAAATACAGAGCAGACAGCACAGCAGACAACACGCAAGGGGCCTGTGAGCTCCTCTGCACGCTTCATCATCCGTACCAGCCCTGTAAGTTTCCATTCGACAGTGGAGATGGGCATTAACCCCTGCAAGTCCAGACAAGGGTTGGTTTCAAAACTGGCTGCACTTAGGAGCAAACCCAGTTTCTGTTGAATTCTAGAGAAAAAGTGGGTGGCTTTCTGCAGCTCAGCTCTTTCAGACAGGAACATTTCCAGCTCAGTTCCACTATCATTACCAGAGTAAGATAATTATTGAAGTTCAGCTTGTGTGCTGCAACCTTGTCCTTGGTGCCATCTCAGCAGTGGTATGGGAACAGGAGCAGAGTCCTACAGCTGCTCTGAGCTGTAGGAGCAGAGCTGTCTGTGGGGAAACGCCCCTTCCAGTATTCAGAGCTGTCCGACATGGAGTTTATCTGTGTATTTTCCAGGCAAAGGGGTCAGCACTGGGAGGACAAAGAAAAAACTGTCTAACAAACCCAAATGAGCATCTCTGGTGTTGGCAAATTCAGATACATGGGGTCTCTCTTGCCAGGGTCCTTACATTACAATTCTATGGCTTCTCACCCCCCCCCCCCCCAACCCAGGCAAGCAACAGGTAACACAACACATCCAGAGAAGAAGCTACTTTACAGTCATTTGATAGGGTCTTTCTAAAATATTACTCCCCAGTTTTGAAAGGCACATGAGGCCATCCAATATCCACCCCTCAGTACCACACATCTGAGAATGTGCTGTCCAGAATCTGCAGACAGTAAGTCACAGGCCTGGGCAGATGGCTTCACTTACTACCCTGGTGAAGTGTTTTCATTGAAGGCTGTCAAATAACATGGATAAGAAAGTAGAAACCAGAAGTTCAGCAAGGGGCATCCTACCTTCAGCAAGAACAGCACAGGTGGGTTCAGGGGCTGATGGCACATCACAGCAGCCATGCACAGCATTTTGCAGAAGCATTAACCAACAGGGATGAGTTCAGATCCAGGAGAGGCAGCCTGCACCACTAGATACTTGATCACAGCAGGCTTTCAGTCACTTACTCTTGTGATGAACCCAGCTGCAGCAGTTCAAGAGCTGTTATCATAAAATAACCAGTGGTCATGAGCTTCTCCTATCCCTTCTGTGTGTGGCCAATACAGCCACTTGACATCATAGTCTTTGCTCTTGACATTAAAAATGTTACCTGACCCACCCAACCACCTTCAGGTAGATCACAAGATGTTAGGCTTTTGAGAAAAAACAAAAAGTAATATCAATAAACAGCTGGAGAAAACAAGTCTTTCAAACCTTAGCTGATAACCAGCTTCAGAAGAGTGTAATAAATTATTTGTTCCCATGTTACGTGTAAGGGAATACAGGCTTCCCAGGTGGCTTAGAAAAGAAACAGGAAAGAGGAAGGTCTTCCTCCAGCAAATGGAACTAGGAAAATAAAGATCTATCATACCCTCTGACCAAGACCAGTGTTGCAGTTTGATGCTGGCTAAGTGCCAGGCACCTACGAAAAACTATTCACTTATTTTCCTCTGCGATAGCTGAGCAGAGGAGGGGGAATTAAAACAAAAACTTTTGAGTTAAGGATTAGGGGAAAAACGCTTTAAGGCAAAACAGGTTCAAAACTTAAACAGTATAAAGAGAATTTATTAACAGAATTAAAAGTAAAAAGGGTAATGAGAACTAAAATAAACCTTTAGAACACCTTTCCTTCCCAGTCCCTCCCTCTTTCCACCGACCACAGAAGGAGACAAAATATGGGGCTCTTGGTCAGTCTTTCACTTCTTAAGAATCTTTCTTTAGTACACTTAAGGAAAACAGTTTCTTTCTTCTGCTGTGCCATGGGATCCTTCCCACAGGAGATAGCTCTCTGTGAACTTTTCTGGCATGGTTTTAACTTTCACAAACAGCAGCCCACCCAACCTGCTGTAACTGAGTCCCTCCCACAGGCCAAGCAGTCTTCCCACAACTGCCTAGCATGGGTCATCTCAGTTTATGGGGTTTAGTCTTTTACAGAGAAGCTGTTCTAGTTTGGAAGCGAAGGCTCTCTAACTCTGGAAGCAAGGGTCCTCTCTCTCTGAGTTCCTCACTAGATTACAGCTTTTTAGCATCCGCGCACTCCAGCGCGAGCACTGTACCTCACGGGCTGCACGTGGATCTCTGCACCCCCCCATGCACCCCATGAATCACAGAGAAACAGATTGTTGTATTACAGTCCTCACTGCGGCTTGCAGAAGAATCTCAGCTCCAGCGCTTGGAGCACTTCTTCCCTCTCCTTCTTTTCACTGACCTTGGTGCCACCCTGTTGGTTCTCTTCACGTGTCCTCACTTTCCCTTTTTCTCTGACTCAGAAGAAAGTTGGTGTCTGTAGGTTCGTTTGTTCTCAAGTTCCATCAACTGAAAAAGTTCTTGTAGAGCTTTGCTGTGCTGAAAAGGTTGATTTCATCTGGGCTCCATATTGGGGAATTGTTCGCCATGTTTTCATTGCTGGCCACATGGTCTCTGCCGCATGGGTGGCCCCAGCTGCGTGGTCTGCGCCAGCACTGTGCAGGTGACCCTGGTCGCACCGCTCTTGGCCTCAAGAGGGCCCTAGCCGCAGGGTCACAGCCTCGGGAAGGCCCCAGCCACACCGTCCCAGCCTCGGGAAGGCTCTGGCTGCATGGCCCCCAGCAGCCCCTGCCAGGATGGACTCTGGTGGCCCCGGCCCCGATGGGCCCCAGCAGCCACCTCAACACCCCTTGGGAGAAGAAAGAGAGCTTCTTGAGGTTTTTCCTTTTTTAAATACGTCAACACAGAGGCGTTACCAACTTCTCTAATTGGGCCAGCCAGCATGTCCAGCATTCAGAGCTTTCAGAGATTGGCTCTGCTGGACATCGTGGAAGTTTCAAGGAGCTTCTCTCTCAGCAGCAGCCTCCATGTCTTCCTCCACCCCCACTAAAAGTCCAGGCTGTGTTAAACTGACGCACCCAGCCCCTAGGTAGGCCAGACCAAGGGTGCCCCTCCCAGACGCTGGGGCTGGTCTCCCCATATCCCCATCCAGAACCTGAACAAATGGCAGTGCCAGTCACTGGGAAGCTGAGGAGCCACTCTGCTGGACATCACCACTCCCTAGAGGTTCATGGCACTCCTGCTCCCAGGGCATTGGTTTTGCCCACCAGCTACAACATTCAGGGCTTCTTCCAGCAGGTCCCTCCCTCCACTCCCAGCACTGTGCCCATAATATTTAGCAATACAGAGGTTTCATTTGCCTCTTAGCTATCATATTTGCATCACACACATTAAGATTCTTCGTCTTAATCCTGACCCATTTCTACTGACAAAGCAGTAACAGCACAGGGTCTAATGGTTTGATGCTGCAAAGTCAGCTCTATGTGGGGTGTAGGGAGAAGACTCAGAGCAGAGGCTTCCGTAAAAAGAAACTCCAGTAATTTTTAGTTTGTTTGCTGATTGACAAGCTGATTTTAGACTGCACAAAACACTAACTGCTATTCCTTTCAGCCAGTGAACTGTTAATGAAGCTGGAATTTGTCCTAAAGACCATATGGCACATACCATCTCTATCAAGTTATCTGAATTCCAGAAAGTCCACATTTGTAAGTGTATAAATATGGAAGAGGAAAATGAAATGTGATTCTTTAAGAAGTGTAACTTCTGCTGTAACCCTAAGTTCTAAGCTGCAGCTGTTTAACAAATGGCATTGGTCTCTCATGCCATGTGAAGTTAAGAAAAGAAAATTCATCCTAATTTCGAAAAGACGGCAAAATGAAGAGTGAGATGAATAACGTGAGGCATCTTTTAAAACTCCCAATCTGATGCCTGGTCTAATGAAAATGCTAGTTTACAATTACGATGGGTTTTCTTTGGGGAGGAAGTAAGGACAGGGAGAGCAAACAAGGTTGCAGTTTTTTTCTCATCAGCATCCCTAAGTATAGGACACATGCTTGGAGACATGAAGAGATCTCAGTCATGTCCCTAACTACTTAAAACCTCTGCATGGCCCAACCTGCCTGGAATCAGACTCACAAATGTCTGAGAAATATTTAAGGCCTTAGCAGAAAACTGGGGCAGGGGGGGGAATAAATCCCCACTCTGTCCAAAATCAGTGGCTGATGAGTGCTAAAACTAGATGAAATCACTCAGACATGCTCTTAGTGACCTACATGCAATGACTGCAGCTCAGATTTGTTCTACACTTTGGAGAGCCAAGATTCAAAGTATTCTGATGAACAACCAAAGATCAAAAAGAAAGTCCTTCCTCCACGCAGCTGGATGAAAGTATTTTTATGGCTCTGCTGTCCACAGTGGAGCCTTGCTGGTCCCTGCTCAGAGAGGCACAGCAGCACCTGCCTTCCCAAAGTCACGCTCCATCTCTGACCTTCAGCCTCCCAGAGCCACAGGCTGAAGCCCAGCTGGGGCAGAGGTGGTCATGGATAGCCCCTTGCTCTGGGCAGCTCTGTCACAGTGGGGACTGGACCCATCCTCCCAACAGGAGCAGGGATGGGATTTGAGGCTCCAGTGCCTCAGTGCAGGTGAGTATATGTTGTTACTCCACAGTGTAAGAAGACAAAAGTCACAGAGCAGGGACTAATGCAAAGATGTTTGGTTTTTTCCTTTCCCACCACTGTAGCACTGCAGGCCAAATGGAAACCTCCTGGGTTATTACACAAGATAAATTTGACAGGATTGTAAATCATAAAATTATCCCAAATGGCAGAGCTTCTGGCACGATCATTCAGTTGCACCTGATGTTTCCTTTTCTTTGTTTCTTCTTGCCACAGGAAAAAACACCTCCTCCTTAAAACTCTGTAAAGTGAAAAGGAGCAGCAGAAACTCCAAGAAGACCTGAATGATGAACCAAAACCTGACATTTCATGTTTCCTGGGTTTGACTAAATGCAGTAATGCTAAAATAGCTAGATACATAAACTCTCTTTTAAAAGGCTTAGGAAAAAAAAACCAGAAAAGTGTATCCTCTAATATTCTATGTAATTTTAAAACATTATTCAGAATTGACTAGATAGAAAACACTAACGGGAACTAGGGCATCACTTTTGTGATATGAGCACTTGAGACATCCCACATACACACAAAGTCAAATATTAATAGTGTGGTGTATCAACAGAAGCAGTCTCTCTCTGTTTTGGGGATAGATGTAGGGATTTATTTAGTTGTCTTTAATTAAAGCAACAGTACTTTCATTGCTAATATCCTCAACTCCTGACCAAACATGCCTAAGGGACAGCAGCTCTCTCTCCCCTTTCTGGAAACTTGAGCTGTGCTTTAACTGCGATTAGGAAGGTGCTTTGATTTTCCTTCCAAGTTCACTATTCCTGATCCTGGTAGAGGTTCTTCAGTTACACAAGGCTGTTATTCTGAAGCTGGAAGAACATCACGCTCAGTGAGTCTTTCTGGGTAGGAAGGGAACCTCAGAGGCAGGGGCCAAGGAAACCTCACCACCCAGTGCCTCACCCACAAGGTACAAGCAGGGAATACACACTCCATAAAACAGCCATTGCAGGCACTCATTGCAATTACGTATCTGAAAGATTAAAATATTAAAAACCAAAGTTAACAAGCACAGGCCAAAACAATCTGCACGTATGAAACAGGGCAAGCCTGTTCTTCAAAGCAACTTTTTTTCCAGAAGTGTTTAAGAAAAGAGATGACCCCTCTTTACCCCAACTAAAAATGCAGCACCCATCAGCAGGAATTTTATGACTCTGTAATGGTATTTATTGACAGCTGTCAAACATTTGGATAAAAATATGGAAAGATACACTTGGCAGGCACTGAGTAAGAAACATGGGGAGGGGACTCAGGTGATCAGTGGTGTGTTTATTTTGGTGCATAAAACATGTAAGGAAAATTATTTCCACATTTCTAAGAAAAGGTTACAAGCAATGAAAAACGAATGAAAAGAAATCAAGCCGATTTTTTACAGTAATATTGAACAAGGGAGGTAAAGCCAAAGTTGTTAATTCAACAGAACCAAGTATTTTGGAACAATCTTGGTTATGAGGAACACAGGTTAAAACAGACTAATTTTTCCTTTATTAATTAATACTGTTCTGTGAGACAATGTTTAAAATCTGAACTGTTCCTACAGTTCTTTTTCTTGCAGTGTTGTGCAGACAGGCGAGAATAAACAAGCTTGCTCTCTACTGAGAGCTGGAAAATGAGACCAAACCCTGACCTTCCCTCCCAGGATCTCCATCTGGGCACAGAAGAAAGACCACAATCAAAGGCCAACAAAAAGTATGGTTACCCAAGGAATTCCTGTGTCTGCCCCCTTCCAGAGCACTCAGCAGCTCAAGTGCACAACTCTCTTTGAAAAGAAGACAAGGACACACTGGTGGTCTTTAGATGCCCAGGTTACTAAAATTTTCAGCCTGAGAGATCTGCATCCTGCACACAGATTTTAGCTGGGCTTGGGAACATCTTACAAAGCAGTGAGGGGTTGGTGGGGAATTAAGTGTCAAATCCATGGCCCTCAATCCACAGCTCCACAAGGTCTTTAGCTCCACAGGTACTTTAGATGGAAGAATCCAAGCTCACATTTATTTTGGAACTCAATCAATTGGCATCTGGGAAGACAGGAGATGCTCTTACACAAGGAAACAGATGCCAGACAGCACAGAATGCTGTGGTCTGAGGGAGAATATAGCAACAAGCCAGCCAAAATTGCAAGCAGGTGCAAACAACTGAGCCTTGACTCACTTAAGCCAACTATAAGTTATTAAAAAAAAAATGTATCTATATATCTCATTCCCTATTCAGTCTCTGGGAGCTCAAAGTCCAAACTAACCTCTAAACCATGATAAAAAAAGTCTAAAACAACATGCCTTTCTGTTCCAGTCCCAAACACATTTTCATCTGAGATCTTTTCACATTGCAAACCAATTTCTTCTAAACAGTTAGGAAACAAAGCTCCAAATAGAAAGGATGTAATAACTATGTGGATAGCCTGACAACATGAAGCTCTGAAAGAGCCACCTGAACCTTTTGCTCCCACTACAGACTCAGAGAGGCATTACTCATTTAATGAATAAAGAGTTAAAAACTCAAACAGCAGCAATAAATACTCCCAAAGATGGGGGAAAAAAACAGCACTCGAGCCAAAATAATGCATATAGTAGCAGACCATCCCCTCAGGAATGTCAACCACTCATGGCTCCTGCTGTAGCACCACTCCCAGGTTACCTGGGCTACATCGTCTATACAAATTACCAGGTCATTAAAAAACTCTGGAGGACTCCTTTGTGTCACTGATGGTGGAATTCCTGAAAAAAAATAGCCATGCTGTTTCAGTAAGATAGGTTGTGAAACACATCCCACCACGTTTTCCCCAGGGTGGGTAATCAGCAGGTCCAACAGAGCTGGACATCAAAATATGGAGCCCGAGGACTGAGAAGAAAAGTTCATTTATTGACTGTAAAAGACTGGCAACAAGAACATGTGAACTGGTGACAGGCAGGAAAGCCATCCGGATTTCCTAGCTTGCTCTCAAACTGCAATCAGCTTCTCACAGCTGAATGAGTCCTGCAATACTCACGGGACCAAAAATTTTTATCAGTTAAGCAAAGTATAACTCTGCCCTTTAAGACTTTTTTCTCTGACCACATTTGCACATAAAGAATCATTATTCACATTTAAACTAAAATACAAAAGAAAAAATACCCAATAAGCTACATATGGTGTGCAAGTAAAGAACACTTTTACAGAGCATGTAAAGCATAAAGTGCCACTTGAGAGCTTGACTCTCCCTCCAGATCTCTGGGTAACCACTACACACAACCCTCCACACACCACATAAGGTGGAAGCCAGGAGGAAACAGGACACACATTACTCCTGCAACATGCACATACCTTTTACTATCTTAAAACTGTTTATGTATTTCCAAGAATGCACAAGCTGAATTACGAATACATTTATCAACAATGGGCTATTTTCTCCCTTGACATAAGGACAGTGCCACTAAAAAGGCCTCAGCTTTATCTGTTCTTATCAGGAGCAGAGGAAGTAACAGAGATGTCAGCTAAAAAACCAAAGGATTAAAAAAACCAGTGACCAGCAGAGTCAGACACCAGTGTAAAGGTGAGGTAATCACTAGCTGGAGGGCAAATTGAGAAGGAACAACAATTCTGGTAGGCAGAATGAACTTTGCAAAGAAAAGTGCTATAATCTCTCCTGATCAGATCATCCCCAACTCTTTGGTTACAAAGTTCTCCAGACATTTGTACTGCACTTGTTGCTGTGGTATCGAATTATTTTTTTATGTCCAACCAGCCCATCAGATTAAGACTGTAAGCCTTCCGGGAGAACTTTATTTGCCTGCATGCAAACTGCCCTAATCCACGATTTCCATTATTCCACTAAAGAACCAGACTGCTGGTTTGAGCTTCAGACTGTTACTAAAATGTTACTACTTAAAGATCCCACCCCTCAGAAACAGAATGGGGTATTTAAAAATAGCATTGTTCCTAAGAAAACAACTCACTTTTGTCCTGAGAACAGGTAAAGTGATTCTTCCACACAAGGGGTCTCTAGAGCCACAGCCAGGCTGTCAGCAAGCCACGTTCTGCTGCACCAATGCTCACCCGTTCAGCACAAGTCCATTATCCCAAGAAGCCACGAGATTGGCTGGGTCCTAGCAGGAACTGCTTTCCCTGGACCAGGCTCTTGGACTTTACAACTTTCTAAGGGGAGCAGAATCACAGAAAAATGGATAGCTGCAGATGATCAACTCTCTGATGTGAACAGGGCAAGGAAACTTTACATAACCTGGATTTTCCCAGGCCTTCTTCCCCACTGTTCTTGTCCTATCTCAAAACACGTAACAAGGGAAATGTCATTTCAGATGTCTGGAGTCAAAAGTTCTAGGTCTTGCAGATGGGCCTTTGGGCAAATTGTATATGGAAGTGAGCACTTCTGGCATTTGCTTCTAATTGGGCACCAAAAAAGCGAAGTCTAAATGAATTTTGCAGTGTGTGTCTACATCACTGGGAGATGGCAGACAGCTCCTGTGGCTCTCCTAGCTGGCACACCCTGTAGTCTCGATTTCATTCAAGTCAAATAGCTATAATTGATTTTTATCCACATGCTTTTCTGATTTAGGTACTACAACTGCAAAATGAAAGAATTCAAGTTATGAAGAGGCAGCCTGACTGGAAATGGAGATGGGTATTTGCTGTATCCATATGTATACCTACAGCTGTGGATTCAGAGATGGAAAGGGTTTCTTATGCTATGGTTAAGAAAGACACAATGAGCATCAAGTCTTTTTATACTACATTACAGAAGAACCCAGTTTGCAGTTTTGGGCACGTCTTCAATGTTTGCTTTTCAATCCTAGTGAGTCAATGTTAACTAACATCACTAAAAACACTTTAATCCAGAGGGAAATTAAAAAAAAACCAAACCCCAAAGATTAATTTGATTGAAGCACTACATTTAATCCACCGATGACAAAATGTTCAAAAATAATTCTTCCACTTTAAGTGTGGAAGATATAATGAGTGTGGAACTTCCACTTTACGTGTGGAACAGATAATGAGTCACTTAAAAAAAAAAAAATCTCAACATTGTGGCCATATACCAGCTCCTGGCTATTCAAGGCTCGGACACAAAACTGACATCCTGACTTTAAACCACCTCAGAGTGATCAGAACCCACGTTAAGCTTCTTCCAAACAGAGAATACCAGTGAAGATACCCACTTTTAAACAGTGTGTCCCTCATTCTCGGCATACAAACAGCAGGATATATTTACAGTATCCTGAAGGAATCAAGTACTTTTCAGTTTAATTAATAAAAGAGACATCGAATATGGATTTTGGTGGATTTAAACTCTAGCAGGGCCTAAAATCTGGTCTCTGAGCTGGGAAAAAAAATTAGCAGCATGTGACACTTAAATGACTGACAAATCCTTAAATGACAGAGCAACTTTTTCCTATCCAGTGCTTTGCACAGCATTAGAAGAGTATTCTTAGGGTGATGAGTCAATTTATCTTCCCTGGCCAGTTTCCAGGAGTATCCACTGGTGCCACTATTCCACCTACAACAACCTTGCACAGCCACATGAAATTAAGACTTCAGTTTTTTAAAGAGGAAGAATTGCTTTTGATTTAAACCAAAACAATTATGGAACCTAAAGCTTACACGTAGATTTTGGTAGTGACCATTACTAGTAAACTCCATAAAGAGTAAGTATCAGTACTTCCAAAACTGACACCACAGTAATCCTGCTGCTTGATGCACCAAGCAAGGACAAAACACAAATAGCAAACTCCCAAAAGAAGTCTATTAAGCTTTACTTGGTTATTGTTAATAGGTAACACAGTAAGCTGGTTTAAAGAGTTTTCCCCAGAGGATATCCCTGTGACTGTGCTCATTAGCAAAATGACTTGTAACATGATGGGAAGTTCAGAACAAGCACAACGGCATAATCAGAGCTGCAGTTTCTCAGCAGTGCACTTTATTTTGGAGCATGTAAGGATTCCCATGAATTTGCACAGCTGCACACATAAGCAGTTCTCCAAGGAAAAAAATTAGGACTGTTTTTTCATCAGTCCCTAACAATAAAAAGAACACATCAGACCAAAACAGCTTCTTAAAAGTAGGTCAAAAATACCCATTCATGATCACTTCTGCATTGGTTTCCTAGCAAATTCATCTACCCACACAGATATACGTAATGCGTATCCTGGAGACAATGAGGCAGAGGAAGAAAACCAAATACATTAATGAGGTAGCTTAGACTGGGTAACCACAGTTAAAAGTTTTATTGAACAAAAGAAGGTAAAACGTGATAGTGCAGCTTCACTGAGCAAAAGCAGCTCTCTCACTGAAGCTGCACTTTGTGCTGAATAACCTTATTAACTGAGACTATACAGAGGACACATTATGCAAGTTGTCTCAACAGCAAAGGAGAAAAGGTAGAATAAATTTGATCTGATGGAACCATTTGGTCAAATTCAGTGGCTTAACTTCTGTTTCTAGCCCTTAACTACCTATATTCAGTACACCCATACAACAGAATTCACAGCTGTACTGAATTCCCATTTGTTAATAGCTTGTGCTCCCATGCAAGCAGAAGCCAATTCCTGAAAAAAAAACCGAATTAAAAAACGCAAAGATGTTTTGTTTGAAGCATTGTTCAACTGATTCAGGAAGAACACTTGATATATGCAATAAAAAACTCCGGGCCTCTACAAGGTCTGCTCCTGTACAGTGCTAGTATTTTAAAATTATTTTATTTCTTCCCTCTGACTAAGAAACTTCATATGCTCTGAAAGCACCCACAATGTCAGGTGGGTAAAGAGATATGTCAAAAATACTCTGTGAAAAGAGGGAGGTAGCTCAGGTCCCTTGGCAACCTTCAGACACAGCTCACATTGATGTGGTCTACCTACCCTTGTAATCTGCAGTCAAAAATGAAAGGAAAAAGGATTTCAACATGAAATTTAGTGACATGTTCAATACAAAGTCTTCGAATTTGACTCACTGGGCTCCCAAATGTAAGCTATAAGGTACCTCACACCCAGTATACAACATTAATAACGTACCTAGTTCATACATTTTATAGACAATACCCTCTCATTTGTTAAACATTTGGATTGGGCGAATACAACTTTTTTTGTTAACCACTTGACAGATATTCTACGCCAAACAGCACAAATAATGTCAAAGTCTTTTTTTTTCCCAGTAATTGTATGAAATGCTGTAGGCTAAGCCTAACAGAAACTAGTGAAGAAAAATAATAGACCACATGATGCAGTGCAGAGGTGTTACTACATCGTAAGTCAGGGGATGGTTCTAAGGTGCTGAAAGAGGAGACTCTCTAGATGGTGACCCTGTATTGTCCTCTGGAGGGAAAACAGTGAGAGTGCAGGCTCGAATGCCACCAAGGGATTCTGGAAGGTCAAATACTTTATGCCACTCATCTTTTTCTGGATCATACTTCTGAACTATTTCCACCATACACCGGTTATTCCAAGAATATCCTCCAACAACATAGATTTTATTTTCAAAGACAGCAACCCCAACATCACTTTGCCCACGTAACATGGCGGCAATTGGAGTCCACTGGTCTAGAGTTGGCGAGTAATATTCACAGCTTAGAACATCATCATAATCACTTGTTCCTCTAAAGTGATTTCCACCAATAACATACAGCTTGTCTCCTACAGTACACATGCAATGCAGACCTCTGACTGTTGTCATCGGAGCTTTCTGAGTCCATTTGTCTGTGTCAGGGTCAAAACACATGAGTTCCTTTTGGAAAGTATCGTGGGTAATTCCCCCTAGAGAAACAAAACACATTAGAGTAGTGCTTACCCTAATAAGCATTAAATAACAAAAACACCCCCATTTTACTGGAAGAGTTCCATCTTCCTTAAAACCTCTTCACTCTAGCTTAAATTACTATCACAGAGGTACTCCATTTCAAATGACATTTGTTCCTTTAAATGGGAATATGGACAGAAGCCATGTCTCACACTGCACCTCATTACACAATTGATACTGGCAGATTAAAGGAACAAAAAACTGTTACCTATGCTTCTGTCTTGCAATATTATTTCTTTGCTTATATTCATTCAGTTTGCTAGTTTTGTTTCTCACCATCAAGAATCCATTTCCCTTTCAAATTTTGATACTATGCTGCTGTGTTTTAAGTAGTCCTATCACATAGTAGAATTTTCATCAGAAAACTTTTTTCATCAACTTCTAGTGAATAGAGGACACACATTTCAAATATTCTTCTGTTTACAGTTGGCTCTGTCTACATTTGCCTTCTCCACAGCTCCCTGCGAAAGCATTTGGAGAGGCTTCAGGACAAAAGGAAAAGAAAAATCTGTGGGATCTACACAAAAAAACCACAGCAGAGAGCATATGCACGTACCACCTGCAGTAAAACAAGCAAAATGGGCAAAACACAACTGGTAACAGCACAGCAAATAGGAGCTCAATGGACTTGCTTCAGAAATATAAGCACCTGTACCTTACGGTAAATTCTAAAACAAATTCCTCCTAGTCTACTGGCACAAGGGCCTCTACATCAAGCTGCTCCAGCACATCTCCCCACCAGTTCTTGTCAGCTAAGCAACCTTGTCCCACCTCCTGCCCTGAATTTCAGCTTAGTTCTTAAGAAGACATCCTTTAAAATTTCAGTAGAATATAGGCCTGTGATCTCTGCAATGATCACTGACAGACAGAATGAATCTTCTTTAAAAATTAATCTAATAGCAGATTTTCAGACAACCCATTTCGAAAAAAATGAAATGAAATTATAACCTCAGTGACATACAGGACCAAGCATATTACAAACAAAAAAGAGTGAAAGTACAGATATCACTTATATACTATGATTAACATGAAACTTAGCCCTTTCCATTAACTCCATGAAGGGAAATGTTGTTCTTTAAAGTAATAAATTTCCAATGCTTTCCAAAGTTTACAGGGAGGGTGTGTTTAATTACATTGCTGTATTATATCATAATATAATTATATAATTATTTAATTCTGTTATATGTCATTGTAATATACTGTAACAATATTATATTTAATTATATTGCTATATAAATTTATATATGTGGCTACAGAAAACTTTATTCTGATTGGTAAAATGAGCAACTACTTTGGAATTCAAACCTATTCAATTAATAAGCATAATATTATCTACAGTAATTTTGTCAGTACCTGCAGTATATGTGCTGTTTGACCAGCTTATGAAACTGCATCACTACTGATACCATGGCAATCCTACTGCAACCACAGACTAATATGTACTGTCTGCTGCTGAAACAGAAAAAGTTAGATACATAACTATTAGATAAGAAACTGTTTCACAAAGATGGTATCACAGGCATGATTTACCTGAAATATACATTAACCCCCCATACACGGTTCCAGCATGACCATAGTGGGGTTCATTCATTTTTGCCACGTAGCTCCACTCGTTCATTCTGGGGTTGTAACATTCCACAGTGGCTGTCAGAAACAAATGAGAGCATAAAAGTGTTGAAGCCAGCATGGCAGTTTGGTGCTGAGTACAGTGCACTGGCAGAAACATTCACAGAGGAAGTGCCAACAAGTAACACTGTTTAGCTGAGGAAGTCTCAAGGGAATTATTGACCACTATCACAGAAACACAGAACAGATGGGGTTGGAAAAGGCCTCTGGAAAACATCTAGTCCAACCCCTCTGCTAAAGCAGGGTCACCAAGAACAGGTTGTTCAGGATCATGTACAGCTGGGTTGTACCATCAACAAACTTGCTGAGAGAGAGAACACTCTGTCTCTTGCTGACTAATTTTCTATTGTATTGCAGGGTTTTATTAAGGATTTACACAGCAACATACAGCACAGCATATGCAAGTCACTACATCAATTTACAAAAGCCAAGCTTACAAAAA
>VZRQ01000147.1:54743-84193 GCA_013397975.1 Machaerirhynchus nigripectus | reverse complement strand
CATCCCTGAATCTGGAAAGGAGAAAAGCAGTGCCTGTGTTGATGTACAACTCTATTTGTGCGGTTTTCTTTGCGAGTTGCAATGTTAAAATGATCAAAGGATTTATCAGATCAGAAATCACAGAGGACAGTACCAAGTTAAGAAGAAACCCTTGCCCAGGTGTCAGTGCAGAATGGATTCCTGAGAAAGAAACCTCTCTTTGAGGTCAGATGGGAAAGATGCAGGTTGCAGGAAAAGGGTGTGCAACAAGCACAGAGAATACAAATAGAAAGCAGATTCAATAATGGAGCAAGCTCTAGGTACTGGCAGCTTGGATATTACAGTATGATCAGACGGCCACAAGATCCTGAAAAACCCCATAATATAGTGACTTTATGATGCAAAGAGCATTGTCAATAATTAAGTTATCTTAAAGACAAATCTAATTTTAAATAATTAAAATAAAGACTGCTTAATCTCTGTTGGATGTTTATGAACTATACATAGAAAAATCAAATCTATCTTTTAAAGTGGCATTTTACTTGCTCTAGAACAAGGTTTTTATTGAATCAAGGGCAGAAAATCTGAGTCAGGTCTATGGAATCTGTGATGGTGACTTAACAGTGCAGGATTATGCATCAACCGAGAGAGAAAATACCCTTAGAATCTGAAAAACTTGCTCTTATAAAGGCAGAATCTAGTTAGTGTTAGTTTAAGCCTGCAAAATTACGGACCAAGCCAGTAAAGAACATCAAACAGCAACATTTACACAGTGAATCTAAGACACCACACCCTAACTCCAAAGCTGTTCTAAAAAGATCCTCTGGATCATTTTGGCTGAGTAAAGTACAGCTATGGTCTCAGGCTACAAAAAAAAAAAACCCAAAAAAACCCTAGTCATGAAAAAATGAGTATAGAGCACATTAGATTGACCTTCTAAATTCTCTTTTAGTTGATGCATCACCTCCTTATTGTTGCAAAACGGGATGATAATACGTAATTTCATGCAATTAGCATCTCAAGTACACGCACTGAAAATAGAAGCTTCCAGTTCCAATGTTAGAAATACTGTCTGACAGTCAGCTCAGCATCATCTAAGGCTAAAAGTGAAAAATAAAAAAATCTATTTTGCACATAAGAATTGTTTAATTGTTAGAGCACACTGGATTTGCTTCAGCTTTTCCCCACCCAGGAGCTGAAATTTAAATTTATGAAATGCAGAAAAGTGCCAGTCTGAACATTAAGGTCATGATATAAGGCAAAACACACTAAATTTCTGCTTTTTTCTAAAAAAATTATATATGTTGATTTGCATGTATGAAATTATTAATTTCATAGTCTTGAAACTGTTTCAAAATAGCAATGAAACTTGAAATGCATCTGGTTCTGTGAGAGTGCCTCACACAAAGACTCCCAGTTCTGCCATCTCAGGGATGTGTAGGATGGACAAAAAAAAACCAAACCAATACAAAGTAACCAAAGTGTGTCTGCAGTACTGGTGATGTACCAAATTTCTGATTTAAAAAATCTGCCCAATATATGGGCAAGTTCCCAAGTCTACTCTTAGAGATCTGCCTTGGTTGTTTGGATTTTCTTAATAAAGACAGAAATCTCCTCTCAAAAAATACTGTATTATTTTCCATTTGATATCCTGCAGATCTTCTGTATCCATCAAGGACTTAGCCATAAATCCAGTGAATGCTCGAGACACTCTGTTGCCCAAAGAAAGGTATAGGCACAAAGAACTGATTCCACAAATGACATCTAAAATTAAATCTGTGAGTTGTGTTTCTGTGCAGTGCCACCTTGACATCACATGCAGTTTTTGCCCAATCCCCAAATAAACCCATGCTTGCTCTTGTAAACATATTCACTCATTCCAATATTCTTTTTTTTAAAAGGAAAGCTCCTTTCCACCCTGCTCTATTTAGCAATCAGAAGCAAAGATGTGCAAAAATTTCAAAACCAGAAAGAAAGAGATTCAATGTGCAAGTAATTATCGCTGTCCCAGTTCCACCCCTACAGCAACCCACCATTCGCTGCTCCTCTGCGCTGGAACCATCACTTTACTGCTTCCACAAAAACAAAGGCATCCTCTTTCCCAAAGTGCTTCCACTCTGCACTGAGGTGAGGAACTTGTATTTCTAACACAATCCAAGGACAGGAAGAGCCAGGGATGTGCAAAGGAAAAGCAGAGGATGTGCAAAGCAACTGCAGAGCCAGCAGCACCCAGATGAACATGACATTCAACGCTGGACAGTTTTATCTCACTCTGCACTATGAACCGCATTTAAGAGAGAAGCCATAGCCAAAATACTCCTTTAGCAAAAGAAGACAAAACATGCAGAGTTGGTACACATTACCACCATCACTATCACCATGTTGTAAAGACATTATTTTATCTGAGAAACGATGATTCTGAGTCCAAGACCCATCACTTTCTGATGTGGCTTCAAAACTGTCTCGAACATTCCCAGTACAGCTAAAGTACTGCCTGACAGTATTTCAGACAAACTATTCCAACTCAAATCTCACATCCACTGTGCTCTAAAACAAAGCTGATCTCTTTCCAGCTGAAAAACCCTACTCTTCTGTTAGACTGATCCGCATACTTGTTTCCCTGTTACCTTGCAAGGTCATTCAACTTCTCTCTTTTAGCAATATACTCCTCTGCACTGAAAAGAAAAAAAATATTAAAAATTCCAGCTATTAAAGGTGCCCATAATTTAAGAGAGACATCAGGACATTCTCTACAAAACCTCCAGACAGAGCAGAGTTCACTACTTTAACACACCTAAGTGAGCGTGATGGAATCATTCTTCCAACACCATGAATGATACAGACCGGGCTTTATTTATGTGTAACAGTAGAACTTCTGATGTGTTCATTAGCACAATCCAGGGAAGACAGGCCTCATTTTAATAAAATTAAGCAATCTCAAAAAGACACAAAGCTTTGGCAGTCCCGAGGGATGTTCAGCCTGCACTCATTTTATAGTGCCATCTGTGATGCTATTTGAGGAGTATACAGATATTTAACACTTCTCTGTCAGTAGCTTCCAAAGTGTCCTGAGGTCTATTACAGCAGCACTTAGTAACTCTGTAATGTCCCAAACCAGGATCCTAATTTTGTTGTATTATTTCAATGACACAGCTTGTTCCTGTACAACTCTAAGCTGACTTGGTTAAACAGTCCTGACTAATTTTGTTCTAGCATAGCAAGGAGCCACTCTAAAATAAGCCTCTGCAAAAGAGGTCCTCTAGTTCACACTCTGGTCTGATATTCACAATACTACTCAGGTAGTAAACAGCCCAACTGGGTACTAATGCATATCAATCAACAACATTTAAAATATATTAGCTATATCTTTATGTACACACATACATATACATATACACACACACTCACAGGGGAAGTTTTTACATAAACAAGGAGGGTTCAACATCATAGAGGGCGTCTGGAAAACAAATACCTTCCAACTTGATGGGCAGAGGGTCACAAGACCAGGTAACTGGCCTGGCATGCTGGTTTTCTCTTTGTGTCTTTATGGCAGCATGATGAATGAATCTGTGGTTTGGTCACAACCCAACATCCCCTAAAGTGCTTAGGAAAAGCCCATAAATAAAAACCCGAAACCCTGCTCAAGCCTATCAACAGCAGAGCCTGAAGTATCTGGAAAATACCTAAATGCACAAGTTTTCTAGTACTTACAGGCACAGCTTCTGCTGTCATCAAGCACCAAAACTGAACTTCTACAATGAGCTACAAAAATCTACTTGTCAGAAGAGAAAACAGTCTCCAGTGTTCAGCTGGAATCTGCCAATGTGCTCTGCTTCACAAGTATCTCTGTGAGCCACACTTGGTTTTTCCCTTTGTCTCTTTCTCAAAAACTCTGGT
The DNA here is from genome assembly GCA_013397975.1 of Machaerirhynchus nigripectus. Taxonomy (NCBI): domain Eukaryota; kingdom Metazoa; phylum Chordata; class Aves; order Passeriformes; family Dicruridae; genus Machaerirhynchus; species Machaerirhynchus nigripectus. Next base: position 80,317 of record VZRQ01000147.1, on the reverse strand, counting down.
TTTTTTGCACACCTGCCTTCCCCAGGCTGGGCTCCTCCCTGTGCCCAGGTGCTGTTCTCCTGCCTTCTGGGAATACCTCTGGCAGGTGCCTGCCTTGACATTTAAAGAGAACTAACCAGAATCATCCACCTACCATCCTTCCAGGAGAGGTGCTCAATTCTTCACAGCCCTAAGCTGTCACAGGGTTGAAAAATCTAAATTGTAATATCATAATTCAGGACATTTAACAAATACATTTACCACATTCCAAAACATGTACCACATACATGGAAATTCACTCATCCTTTCCAGTGAACCAAACTTTTCTCAGGAGCATGCGCTGGTAAAACAGCAGCTCATTATCACACTAAAGCAAGTATTACAGATGTAGAAAGTGGCATTTACAAAGTTCTCAGAAGATGAAACATCTGAAAACTGTTTTGAAAAGGCTTGATAGAAAGCCTCAAAAAAGTATTATTTTTATTCCCGTGAATGTCAGGGGGGAAAAAAAAAATTAGTTTTAGTAATTTTAATCCTTTGGCCCTTCTCCATAAGAGCTGATCTTCCAGAAAGCTGAATTCAGGTTTTGGGAATCTTCCCTTTCTAACAACAGACTGAAATTAGTTTGAACCCAAGGGCAACTTCTTTAATATCTGTCCAACATACATTTGACCTTCTCTTCAATGAAAAGCCTGAGAGTTTTTCTCTTCTGAAGAGAATGGGAAGCTTAAGCTGGATTTCACCTTCCAGTTGTCAAGGTTTATGAAAGAAACATGAAAATGAAAAGTGACTCACCTCACAATTAACAGTGAAAGAACCTGAAGCCCCAAATGAAAGCATCAGACAGCTACAATATTTAGCATTTAGAGTGCTCTTCCCACAGACTGATCCAGTGGCATTTTTCAGGTCTGTGTGGAAATTGCTACAGCATTTTAATGATATCTTTACAGAAGAATTTTAGATAGGTGACAAATTTTTGTATTTCACTTGAAGAAAGCAGGAGAGTTGAGGTCAGCTGAATGATGCTGCTTGACATAATTTAAGGTAACGCTGCACTTAAAGCCTGCTTCACACACAGGTTGCACTGGCTTAGTGACAATATTATTTCATACTGATTTTGTCCGACTTGCAACTTTTTGACTGACATTTTTATAACCCTACTCTGTTCAGATTGTACAGTACACAACATCAGCAATCTGATTATCTGCTATTAATTCATACTGTTAGAAAATAGCTCACTGAAACTATTTATCAGGTTTTCTGATACTCAAGATAAAGATCAATACATGATAGTTTGTACATTTGGTCTTTTAGAGGATATTGTTTAGGATGTATTTTCAGGTAAATAAAGATCCTGAAAACCTCAGGATCTGCATCAGAAAATGGCTGTCTAGGGAAAACAAGTTATTGCTAAACAGTTTCCCATCTTTTTGGAACAAGAGGCATTTTTAAATGTCCCATTTCATCAAACATTTGAATGGATTTTAAATTTCTAGCAAAGCCAGGCCACTTTCGTGTGGTGGAAGCAGTGTACTGTATGTTTCCTATGAAAACTTGCAACATGACAAGGAAAAAAAACTGTACGTGAATAACCGAGATGCAGTAATTTTAAGAAGACACAGATCCTGCAGTAGAAATCAGGTTTTGTATTGTTTCAATTAAAAATGTTTCTCACTGCACTTTCAGACATCTGTGCATTTCCGAAAAGCAAATCTTAATAGCAAGAGATAGAAGCCACAAAGATTTGACAAGGACAGTTGAGTACTGGGCTGAAAGCAGCAAACTAAATAATGATATATCTGGTTTTGATGTAATACTATGCTAAATTTACACGCATAATTTCTGTAACATTTCAATTTTAAAGCACAGACAAATTTACAATTGAGTCTACTATCCCAGACTTGACTCAAGGTACACCACTAATAGGGGTCATCCTCTTCATTTTTGTTAAATTATAACTTACCATGTATTTATTCTTTGTTTCTATCTTGTTTGTGGGAAACGGATATGGGGGGTTTTCATTCAGATTTTTGTTGTTGTTGTTGTTTGGGTTGGAGTTGTTTTTTTTTTTTTCAAGCTACGTTAAATGTAATTTGCAAGGCGGGAAAAGAAGAGGCACCAGGACCAAGTCATTCAGTCATTCATACAAATAAGTTACCTGTGTACTCACAAGACTGTACATGAAATGTAACATTTTTAATAATTAAAAAGTCCAGAACATCAGAATATCTGAATCTCACTAATCTGTGAGTGAAACAAATCATTGTCATTAGACTAAGACAAAAAAACCACACCAAAAACCGCCTTGGCATTTTAAATACTATTTCAGAAAATCTGTGTCTTTTAAAATGTAATGTTCATTCAACAGCGAGTTTCAGCTACAGCCATGTATCCCTCAGGAGTGGATTTAGTTTCTCAGCTGAAGTAATGATTAATTTTTTTTCTTTTTAAAACTGCATTTATATTCCCCCACACTTACACAGGCAGTCATACATGCTTACTTCAAGTTTTATGGTAAAGGCCAAGACATTGGATATTATGCATCAAGACATTAATACACAAGACATATATATTTGGAATTTTTTTTTTGTGGGATCCCTTCTAAAATTAACTTCTAATAGTATCCAGACAAATTTCTCTCTGCATTTGCAGCATTTCCAGAAAGCAGCAGCACTCCAATGACTTCACCTTGTTTCTCTCCACCCATTCCCTGGGCACCAGGGTATTTCCAGGCCCAACAAAAGGCAAGGGGCTGGCTCCAGGAGGACTCACCTAGCTCACCCGCTGCATTCCGACCTCCAACTGCATACAAATGTCCTTTGAGGGCACTTAGGTGGAAGAAGGTCCGCTTTTCGTTTAAAGATGCCACTTGCATCCACTTGTTGTAGCGAGGATCAAACCTGAAGACCGTGTCCACTGCCGTCTTTCCCTTCGTGTCATAATTGCTCTGGCCCCCAACCACATACAGGAAGTTCCCGATCACGGCGATGCCGTGCTGGTACCTTGGCGCGTCCATGGGAGCCAAGGATTTCCACTCATGGGCCTTCTCGTCATACATCCGTAACTCCTTGCTGACCACCAGCTGCTGCCTGAGCACTCCCCCCAGGGTCACCAGGTGTGTGCTGTCCGAGCGGATGGCCGTCCGCTCTGACTGCATCACTGGCTGCATGTATGGCATCATTTGGTAATTGCTGGCTTCCAGAAGCAAGTTAACACAGGTATTGTCAGTTCTCATGAAGTCCACTGTCTGAACATAGTTAATAAGATCCTGGGGTGTCATCAGGGGAAACCTGATGTTCTTCATGAGCTTTGCAGCATACTCCATGCGAGGTTCCTCATAGCGTAGCCAGCGACATGCCGCCTTGAAGAGTTCAAGTTCAGTGCAGTGCTTAAGGCTATTACTTGAAAGCACAAAGGCAAGACGTTCAAAGGGGAGTTTCACAAATTCACCAGTACTTAATAATGCGGGGAAGTTCTTCAAAATGAAATTATTAACATATTTATCCACTTCTGTGAGATTGTATGTGTTGGCAATTCGCCCAACCTCAACACAGTTTTCCAATGAAACCTATTAAGTAAACAGAAAAAGGAATCAAAACATTTTCTTAATTTGGTGTCTAAATGATAATGTAAAATTTAATTAATACTGTAGAATCAGCAAAATTTCAGCATTTTGCAATGCTCAAGGTGATTTATACATGACCAAATATTCAGTGCAGTATATATATTCATGACTGCAAAGGAAGACCCAATTTATCTCTTATTTTGAGGAAAGAAATGGGACAAATAACAAGCAGATGGCATGTATTATGTCAAATACCTTACACAATGATGAGGCATAGCAATTACATAGCACTTCATCTTTGAAAAGCTCTGAAAGTATCTTCGTAAGAAAGACGTGGAAAATAAAGTTAAGGGAGAGGTGATCAGCCCAAGGTTACAGGGAGCAAAACAAAAGTCTCACCATTAGACATTTTCAGACATTATTAAAATTGTATTGGCATAATAAAACCAAAGAGAATGGCACACCTAACCCCTGCATGCCACATATTTCAGACAACTTATATTTACAGTGTTCAATCTCATGAATACATTCCTTCAAAACAAAAATGGATCTTAAATAAATCAAGGCAGTGTTCCTACAGGCTCTGTTCAAAATTAAATTCATGTCAAAAATAGGACAAAGGTAGTGATTTTAGTTTATACATGATTTTTTAAAAAGAATGAACCTAGGCAGATTTCCCCTAAAAATACCCAGCTTATTAAATGCTTTAAGCAGTATGGATCACACCCTAATTTAACTCAGTACTGTATCTTGCGTGTATCTTGTGTATATATATGATATATATATAGTGTGACTGTATCTTGGTAATCATCTGTTTTACACTGTAGCTGCATCTATCTTTTTACATCTTTTGCTCCTGAATTTCTGAGGTCACTTGGGATCCAAGACACAGGGAGGCAGAAACATGCCAGGTATGGGGCATAACTTCAGGTGGGTTTTCAGTGAACCCAATCAGTTCATTTCAGCAAGCTCTCTGGTATGTGTGCACAGGAAGTCAATCAAATGCTTCTTGCTGAGAATTGCGGCTTTTTTGGATTCAAACCTTATTCCAATCCAAGCTCCATTTACACATGTTCTAGTCTCTGTGCATGCCAGTCCTACTCAGTGTCAACCATTTCCACAACTTTGTGATTCTCATTATATTTGTAATGCCAGAAGAATTTAAGCTTATGAATCTCATGGTTATTTTTTAAAAGATTATAAAGATTGAGGACTATGACCCAACTGCAGCCTGAGAATTCAAAAACCTTCAAATGACCTTCTGCTCATGACAGAGATCAGAAGATTTTAATACTGTATAACTCAATCTGATCATTGTCCTTTAATACCAAACAATTCAAATGTCTAATGAGTACAGGAATAGGAGATTTTCTTAATTCACGAGAAACTGATCTAACTTGCCCTAGAGTTAAGATTTACAGTCATCCAGTCTTCATTCACACATCCTGAAATGCCTACCAATCCTGTAATCAGGTCCTATCTACAAAATGAATGTGCAGCAGATTGTCAGGAATTCTATTATGAAAATATTTGTGCTTTATATACATGGAAACAAATTTTTGTATTATAAGACAGACCACATTGCTTATATCCAAATATAATCACACCAACTAGCAACAGCCTATAAAACATTCTCTGTCTGGTTCTGAGGGTCAGCATCAGACAGGCTGCCCAGAGAAGCCGTGGCTACTCCATCCCTGAAGTGTTCAAGGCCAGGCTGGATGGGGTTCTGAGCAACCTGGTCTAGTGCAAGGTCACTGTCCAGAGCAGGGGGGTTGGAACTGGATGGTCTTCAAGGTCCCTTCCAACCCAGGCCATTCTATGATTTTAATTTCTGTACATTTCCTTTTAGGTATTTTAATTTACATAAATTACTGCATAATGGAAGTAACAGCATACCATAAATTAAGTAAATGAAACAGAACATTCTTACTTCTAAAATTCTTTCAAGTTGCATTACAAATACAAAGCACTGGAAAAATCACCCCTTAACAAACAGCTGACTTGCAGTATACCAAAAATCTTAACTCTTGCTATACAGTTACTGTATTTAAAAATCACTTCGGAATACATTTACTGGCCCCAAACTAGAGAGATGCGGCACTTCCTCCACATCAAAGTAAGCAGACAGGTATTACTGCATACAGGAAAGGCACACTTGAACTTAAAAGATCAAAGCAAAACCTGTACAGTTTCTGTACCACTGGCACATATTCAGGATGCAATGAAGTACTTGGAGTGATTGCTAACTGGCTGCCACTTAACAAGTGCCCAGCGTGCATCAAGTTATGTATTACCATAATTACGTTACACTGTAAATCTATGCAACTGGCCATATTCCTGGACTTCTTACGTTTGAGAAATTTATTGACACATTACATACTGTTGTACATACTGTCATGTACATACATACATGACATCAGCAGTTTCCAGTCAACCCTGATTCTTGAAAAATTTACTTTATACTGTCTTTATTAATCCACTGTGACTGTACTGCACTCAGGGTTGTTTTTTCATATATGATTGCAAGTACTTCCCATTATGCTTATGAAATTGTGCACTATGTTTGGCTCACTAACAAATTCCAGCACACCTCAAATCAGGGTGTCATATTAAATACTGTCTTAAATCTTGCAAAATTACTATTACCCTCTTTACTGTGCTCTAATAATCAATGTACCAGGCTAAATTATATTGCAAAGACTTAACAGTCATAAAAATATATAGAGATTCTTGAATCCTGAGCCAAAAAACAATCCTTCAACAGAAAGAAATGCAATAGCTACTTCTACTTGAATATTCAAAACTGGACAGAGTTCAGCACAATAACGCTATTAAAATAAATACTTCTATATAAATAAATACTTAACTAAAATGTTAACCAAACATTGGGTTTTTTTGGCTTTTTTAGAAGTCTGACTTATACTATGGTTCTGTGTGAAAGTCAGTCAATCAGGACCTTTTCAATGAAGAGAAGGAACTGCTACTCTGGGAATTCCACTGAAGTGAACAGAAGAATGGAAATATCCAGTGAAAACATAAGACTGACTGTACAGTGTATCCAGTAACTAGTGAAAATACAAGGGAAGAGCTAAAAGCTGTAAACGTTTAAACAGCTAAGCAGCTCCACAAGGAGTTGAGAATTTTATTTAAATAAATCCTATTTTACATGGACTTTGACCACTGAGCAGAGCTGCTCATTCACATTACTCATTACAATTGCTCATTACAAAGTAGAAGTTGCAGAAAATACTGAAAAGCTTTTCAAAAAAGAAAGGTCAAGCACAGCACAGTGTTATGAAAACCTAAAAAATCCAAAGCAAAAAGCAAAGTACTTTCTTGAGAAAGCAGTTTACTTAATTATTTGAAATTTTGAAGCAACCACTTCCTAAGCTCCCATAAAAACTTAATTCACTATAAAATACTACCAAACAGGACACAGCAAAATTATGAGAGCCTTGGAGAACAGCTCAGGAAAAGTAACATGCACAAAAAATCAGGCCCTCAAACCCAGAACGAATAAACAATCAGGTGTCTGTCTAACTTTGTTTTGTTTCAATGACTGTTAGACACTGAAGCACTTAATGCAGTGTTTCAAAGAGTCAGAGTTTAAAAGAGCAAACATACTCCTGAAACCCTCAATTTTCCTGTGGGCTCCCATAAACAGAAGCCCAGAAAAAAGAGCACAGAAATTTGACCAGCTCAGAAAACAGAATCCACTGTACCCCTACAGTCAAGTTTCTGGTGGCTGTCAAGAGCTGGTCCCAGGGTAAAATACCACTCTCCCACAAAACAGATTCACTTGCTCCATCCTCAGATAACCAAGTACCTTTGACAAGACACGACTTCCAAGTATTAAACCCTCAATATTTGACTATTTCCTAGTAGTTACAAAAGCGTAGATCACAAAATTATAGAAGGAATAAAATTTTCATTGAGGTACAACCAAGACATTCATTTTCAATGTTTGGGAATGTTTTCTTTAATTACAGTGTAACAACCCCTTCCCCACTACCCTGTGATTTTCCTGAGCGCTGTAATTCACTTGACTAAGTTTCTCATCTTTTTCCATTTTGTACACTGCTGGTACTTTTGCAAAATCAGTATTGTGTCTAGAACTCACTACTCTGAAAACATTTCCACACCATTTTAATGAATTTTAATTACATTATGGCTCATTTAGATATTAACATGAGAGTAGTCCTAGACTATTGTGCAGCTACAATTATTTTAAACCAATAGTAGCAGTGAGACTGAAAACATCTTAGGAAGTATTCCATTGTTTCTCTGAGAGTCTGTTTGGTTGGAGAGCAAAGTTTATCAGAGCAATGGGCTACTTGACAGGAGGGGTGTAAATGCAGAGCAAATAAAAAACACTTTCAAGTCAGCTACAACAGATTCTATTCTTTGAAGGTCTCATTATTTTTGTCACAAATTAAGCTGCTACCTTAAGCTTCATTTTTTTCTTTGTAAATATTTCCAATACCCTCTTATGAAGCAGACAATTACATTATGCCTTACATAAACTGACTTCTATAATCTCTTTAATAATGGACTACCCAGACAATTCAAAAACAATTAAGCATTTGTCTAGGAATGGTTACATCAGCTCTCAAGCCAACTAACTTCAGTAGAAATAAGCTCAATACTTGCTCAGAATATTCATTTAAATTATAGAAACACTCCTTCGAAAAGATGCTCATTTGCTCACCAACTCTCGTTCCAGCAAATTCAGAAGTATAGTCATTCAAAAATTCTTTATATAAGGATACTAAGAACATAACTAGGCTAACAGCACAACCTCAATTTTGTACTTCCTCTACAGCTATACCATGAATGAGATTATGTCCCCATAGACATCGGTCTAAATGAATGTATTCCAGAAAAAAAAAATCTATAAAATTACGAGAATTAATAAAGTCTCCCTAATTCTTTGAAAATGCAGTATCCAACAAGATTATTTCTTATTTGAACGAAAACAGTGACTGAGTCAACATCACAAGTGAACATACTTTCAGAGAATGAGCATTTTAAATAATAACATGATTTAATATGAAAAAAGGTCTTTCCATAACAAAGCAAAATAAACAAGCTGCTGCCCTACCCAGAAAGGGGAAAGGGCAACACGGTGTCCCCAGGGCTCAGCTTCCATCAGAGGGAGCCCTTTTCAAATACCTTATTTAGAACACCACCAAGACCTTTTTCCAAGTTGGTATTTATAGCAATGTCAAACCTGGAGAGGCATCGTTTTGGAGGGTAAAAAACCACTAAGCAACATAAAATAGGTGGGGTAGGACTGAAAAGCATTAAGCTTAATGAAACATTATCACAACATTATCAGATGACTGGTCAGTTGGAAAATATTTCCAAATCAAAAGCAAAACAGGGCATTATCAAGCCTAAATGTCTCTTAACACCTCATATGAAAAGGTTTGCTGTTATTACCAGCTTGGAGTCCTCTGGTTTGCATAAATCATGGTACATATTTTCAGTTAGGGAGGTCACATTTCTAAGCCTGTACTCCGCAGAGCAATGGGAATACCTGCTTCTGTATTTCTCATTACAGAATTGAAAAGCTGAATTCCAAATAATATTGTAATTCACGTGGAACACACCTGTCTCCCTGTTAAAGTCAGATTTCTAGTAAGGTATATAAGCAGTTACCATCAGTATTAGAAAACCTCCAGGAAACACCAACTGCAGTGGCTCTCCAGGCAGAACTGCTTTGACAGCACAGCTCTTGCACCACTGCTATTCTACAATGCCACAGAGCAGGTGCTCCTCATTGCTGGCAGGACAGGAGGGCAAGGAAAGGTATTGAAGGATCCTGTCTGGATATTGCTTATACACCATGTTTAAGTCAGGAAACACGTAACTGCATCCCATTCTGAAATGGAAGTGCTGTAACTATAGGAATAAAGTGAATGTAACTGAAGCACACTTAATGAATGCAGCAAGCAGACTAATGCTAGAGAGAGTGCAGTCATGCAGGGAGACTCTGAAACATCTCATACTAGACATGTAAGTGAAGAATTTTGATGTGGTGAAACACTTGTATCAAACTCACACTGTACGTAATACTCAGAAGAAAACCAAGTTTTCCAAGGAAACTACAAAGCAAACTTGTTCTCTGTGAATCCAAATCATGAATAATGGCAAGTTTTAAACATAACTTTGATTATTACGTGAGTCAGTGTGATTACAGAAAAAAACCCAAAACTACATACCAAAACCTTAAACATTGTAAATGGGAAACAAATAGTCTTACCCCAGAGATAAGAAATACTTTACAGAAGTCCAAAACAGGTAAAATCTGCAAAAAACTGGCAGCTTCCAGAGTGTCCTGAAGGTTGTCCATGTTAAGGGAAAGTTTTGCAGTATAGATGAAATCAATGATCTTCTTTAGGCCTATTTTGTTCACGCCATGAAGCTTAATGCACATTAAATCTTGTTCCTTCATTCCTCCTGAAATAGACATGCAGGTAAATGTATATGATCATTTTGATGGGGTTGAAATTATTTAATAAATTTAGAGATAATTAAAATATAATTTTAAAATTTAATTTAAAAACCCCGCATGCAACAGTAGAGAGAGAGATGTTTAGTCCACAGTGTTGTTTGCAACCGTGGACTGATTCACACACAGCACTGAACTTGTGTCTGAGTGTCTGAATGAGAGCAATTTGGAGACAGTAGTAAATGGCTTTAATAAAAACATCACCTGTGAACATGGCCTTGAAGTAATCACTTGCAGAAGCCATCATTGCTCTGTGGACAGGAAACACCTCATCACCATCTCCAGGAACAAGCGTCACATCACAGAGCAAACCTTCCACTCGCAGTTGGTCAAAACCCTGCAGGGAAAGCACAATGCAAAGCATCCCTTTGATTTGGGAGAGTAGGAATCTCTTTTATTTACTATTTTATTATTAAATACTTATTTACTTTTATGTACGTGTGTACTGTAGGTCCAAAAAGGTGACAAAGAAACAATTTGTCATCTTAAAACCATTATCTCTGATATATTCAATGATTATTATTCATTGAAAACAAGCAGAATAATCATTATTTTCCAGATACAGCTGATGAATGCAAAGTACACCAGGCCAAAACTTAAGTTATTTTCAGGAAGGAGTTTCTTCTGTAAGCTTTCACAATAGCAGTTGTTTCAGGTAGGGACTGCTATCTTTTTTGGAACTACCCCTTCTGGTCACATACGCATTCTAGATATAATTCAGTACCACAGCAATTTAAGAGGTTTGCAACCTAACAGGCTGCAAAAGTCTGTGGCCTGAAAGGAAAGCTGTTACCTGGTTCTATGATTATCAAATTTGTTACCAAAGCTGACATGCTAAAAACTCCAAAACAAGCTCCCATTATGCATCTGATCTCCTCTGAATTACTTATAACATCTAACTGTAATAAAAAATAAAGTCATCTACAGCGGTATCCTAGAGCAAGATTTCCTCCAAAGGTGTGCCCAGTTGTGGATACTGGAGGATGGATTCAATACACTACTCCTTCATTCAGTGTGGAACAGAAGCTCAAACATAAAATATTTTCCTTCAAACTCGTGTTTTTCTAGTATTAGCAAGAATGTAAATACTGTCTCTATAGATGTTCTACTACAGAGTAGTGCCATAGTCAGACCCAGCACAGGGTATTACAACAAACCTCGCAGGGCTCTGCCATCTTAGGGACATTCCGAATGTAATTACATGATGATATTTAAGTGAGTTTCTTTGATATAGCTGTCACATCAGAGTTTAAACACTGTTACCTCTTAGAACTTGAGAGTGGACTGGCATATGACCCCAGGAAAAGGCCAGGGTTTATTTTCCAAGCTATTGCTAAAAGTTGAACTTCTACCTCACAGGAAAAGAAGTCCCAAGTGAGGCTTGCTTGTGGGCATTGACAGCACAAAAACATGAGGGGTTTTGAGGCTTTACAGAAATTACTAGACTGATAAAATCTACTGAGCATTGTTTAGAGCAGCCAAAATTCTCACTACAGCTCAACACAGGCATGAGAATATTTAATTACCTGTAATACCACAGAACTGTGAGTATTGCTGGTGAAAAATCTTGTGGTTCCTGTCTTTGAAGACTGTAGATGGGCAGAGACGCCCATATCGCTGCTACCAAGAGATACTTTCATATGAGGGTCCTCCTCTTCCACCAGAGATCTAAGAAAATTGGAACAGAGAAACCTTAAGACCAAACTCATTTTCATTCAGTGATCTTTTGTTCTAAACCCACAGTTTCTTCTGGGATGAAATGTAACAGCACAGAGGCTACCGGAAAAATTCAAGAAAGTAAAGCCTTAACAGTCTCTAAAAGGGCATAAAAAGGCATACTTTCTGGCTAGTAAGTTTTTCCTTTTCCTTCCATCTCCAGCTCCCTGATTTAGACACCTGCACAATATGTTATTTCTATGTTCCAGTATTATAAGGATGCTTGTAGAGGTTTCATCTGGTTTCCAAAATCAAGCGTCTTAGCTTTTCCTTGGCGAACTGGTGAAACATTGAAACTCTAAGTGTAATATTAAAGAAAGTATTTTCATTCTTACAGCTTCCATTACCTCATTCATGCATGACTATTCATAATAGAAAATATACATCATGGAGTTTCAAGCTGCAGCTTTAACCTGCTTTTAGAAACACACAATTAGAACTCTTTTAGGACATGACATCCAGTATTTTGCTACTGTGCAGGGGAACACTTCATAATTTTAATTTAAGATTTGATTTCAAGCAATTACTGTCCAAATCTAGACAGGACCAGCTACTTTTAGGTAGAATTGTTAAAGACTTACTGCATTATTACTAGGCTACTATTTTAATCTTGAGATGTAAATTAGGTTACATCTGAGAGCCTAACTATCCTAACCTGTAATTATTATACAATGTAAATAAAATTCATCAACAGAAATATTAACAACAACTAGTTTCTGTAATTTCTGTAATCTAATGTGCTACCTATGAGCCTGTATAGAGGTATAATGAATACGCACAGTTTTAATTAGCAAACATAAGCTGTTAATCCAAAGAGGGAATCTGCATTGTTAATAAAGACTCCATATCTCAAAAAAGATTCATAGTCATTTGACATAATTGCTGCAAATTTCAGACGCAATAAGGTTTCCAAATTCTAAACATGCAGGTTAAAACACTGGCCTTCAAGCTAGTTTCAGAAATTAAGTAACAAGAATGTGCTTAAATCCCCCTCCTTTTCCCCAGTTTTGATTACGATCACTATGTAAGGACAAATTTGGAATTTGTGGAAGAAAAATAATTTTCATAATTTCCTGGTTTTAAAAAAATATTTACCCCCACCTTCTTTGGGTACAAAGACCATATAGAGCACTTTCTGAAACTTACATATTACCCCTCCTAGCATCAATGCGCCTTGTGCAAACCCATGAGTACAAAAGGTCAGCTACAAAAACATATTCAAAACAAATTCACCAACTCAGCAATGTACATCGGTTTGAAACAGTGAGACTTTATGCACACAGACATAACATTGTCGAACAAGGGTACATCTAAATAGCTGTGACTTCTAATGTACTCAGCTGAATAAACTAATGTGGATGAACTTCTGCATGCAAGATTTGTGCTATTTTTGAAACACAATTATCTCTATTTTATAAAACAAATCCAGAGTAATTTAAACAACGTTTACAGGGTATACCTTAGAAAAGGGCCCTCCAGACTATCTCTGCATCCAACAAAAACACCTATGCAACAGAGCAGCAAAGCAAGTTGCTAGATCATGACGCAAAATACTTGTGTTCACTGTGTTCTAGGGTGTTTTTGGTTTGGTGAGTTTTGTTTGTTTCAATTTTCATACGATCTCATGGAAGCAAGAATCTTACACAACTTCAAAGGACATCCAGTCTCCAAATTTGTACATGTCTTTCCAAGAAGAAATATTAAATAATATGGGGAGACTTGCAAGCGTGGGTGGATGGGAAGAACAATGGATTCTACAAGCATGAATCTGACTCTTTGCTCTTGAAGCATCTTCCCAAAATGTCAGATCAGACAGATGTTACATGAAGGAGTATTTAAAATACTTTCTCTGAACTCAGAAGAAAATAGAACGTAAACACATCATTTAAAATCATTACGAAAAGAAACAGACAAGTAAACTAACCTTCTTGCCTGTTTGGAGTGGGCTTTTTACCATGTTTGCCACACTGCTACTTGATTTCCTGACAGACAGCATAATACGTAAGTTTTACAAATGAAGGCAAAGAACTTGACTACGATTAATTTATTTCAAGAACAGCTGGGATAATGGAAGCATTCTTCTGAACATTACACACAACTTCCCAAAGCTCTGTCCTCTACAGGTTGTCCTCTGTAGAACACAATGCCTTGTTAAAACTGCTCAGTCAACAGAAAGGATATAATGATTTTTAAAATACTTGCAATACCTAAAAGTACACATTCAACATGCCTCGTGTGGCTATAAGCAGTTATTTCCTCTACCTGATTTTCAATATATAATGAGCAGTTCTCTATAGCACACACACAAGCTCAGCAGCTCACCACCCGAAGCTCTTCTGTAGAAAAGATTTTCACTATTTCTCTTCCACATTTGCTCTTATGCATGAACAGAAACTTGCACATGTGAATAAGGCATTAAAAACTGAAAATTCCACACTATAAAAATTCACCAGAATAAAACTGTTACAATTCTAGTCTTAAACATTAACTTGGCTGTGTATGATTCCATGTGAATAAAGACAAGCAGATTATATTAATCCTATATGGGTTTTGGCTTATATCTAAACAGCTATGACAAAAAAAAAAAAAAAGTGATGTGGGTTTTTTGTTTGTTTGTGAGGGCTTGGGGATTTTTCTTTGTTTTGTTCTTGTTAAATAACACCTTTCTAACCTACAGCTTAACAGTTCTGGAGGGCTGAGCACCCTCGCCCTTCTGCAGAAAGTGACATTCAGGAGCTGGGTTTGGCAGAAGTTCCAAAGCAAGTCAGCAGTAAGACCTGGCAACAAGGCACTGATCCACTGAATTCCAGCCCTCTGACATTCACCACGAGGGAAAGAGCACTCCTAAAGCGACCACAAATTATGCCTTTGTCACTGGCTTTGTAGCACTTCAGCATTTATCTTCACACAACAAGAAGAACCTGTCTTTGTAAGACAAAGTGAAACTGCAACAGTGCTTAAGCTCTGTGTTAACAGCAATACACAAAGAGCAAAACCCAAGCATTGCATCATATACCCTGCAACAAAATTTTAAAGTATTCAGAATGTAGCTTCTGTTGCTGGGGCTGCAAAATTAAGATTCAGAAATAACTCCGCCATTCACACCCGGAACAGACGGGAAATGCGCTGAATGTCCAACTGAATTCCCAACAAAACCACAGTCAGTACATCTATCTTGTTTGGACACTTACCAAAGGCATTATTTACATTCATTAACATAGATCTACTAAGCACTGTAATTAATTCAACAGTAATGAATGTAAACATATTAATTTTTTTACTTTAAGTACCGTATATCACAATTAAGCATAGTATCAAAGGAGAAAGTTAATTCACTTTCTAATTACTTCCATTGTTCTGATCAATAGAAATCATTAAAAAAGAAGTCCAGCAGTACCATTTTTAACCAGAGTTTAAAAGAGTTAGGAAACAAAGGTTAAAAGAAGTTGAAACTACAGTAACATGTAATGAGAATTCACAACAATCTGCTCTAAATGTGGATGTTAAAACCACCTTCAACACACACACTTGGTCTGGAAAGGGTTGAACATCATAGTGGTAAGAACAAGGGAATGTTGGAGTTGAATGTGAAATGAGTATTAACACTGCAAGAGGAAGGCAGAGGAGCTGCCTGACTTTCTGCAACCTCTGGGAAGCAGTGGCCGGCAGTTCAGAGAAAGGTGCCAGAGGTTAATTAGTAGCTACCACAAAGTAGGCTGAATCAGAATTTTCTTTCTAACTGCAAGTTGATTCTTTCAAGTTTCAACAACAGTTTTTTCCTAGAGGCTGTAACCAAACATGCTTTTCTCAGGACTCCAAGTTGATCCTCCAAGTACTTCCAACTGGTATTTTTGTAGTGATGAAAATGGAGTGTGCATTATATGGATATTAATATGTTTTAACTTTTCAGCAAATACTGACAGATTTAACTGGCTGGAGTTACAACATGATTCACAGAGACAAACTGGTTTCTAAACCACTTAGCAAATATTAACCTGTTAAAACGGTTCAGAGGCATCCAGGTGACCCATGATAAGCAAAGATCTGTGAAAACTGTGATAAATTTTATTCTCAACTAGAATATTCTAATTATGAAGTAGCCATTTTTTAGAGTTTAGTGGCAAAAAATAAATAAACCAATATTCTGTTACGATGTTTTCTTCAGAGTTAGTTGAGTTCATTCTGATGCAACAGAAACAAGGCAACTAAGAATATTATTAAGGATTTGTTCATTTCCATCAGTAATCCATTCATCCGTTTCTCAGACTATTGTAGGGACTCTTTGAAAACAAAGTAAGGAGATCAGCCTACAGCTACAGATATTTTAGAGTGCATGTTCTTCAATTTATTTAAAGCCCAGTCTTTACATAACTCAGTAAAAGCTTTGCCAAAGCCGTACTGGCCAGAGAGTGAGCTCTTAATATGGTGAAGCTCAATAGCTCGTTTCTGAAAGGACTATAACCTTATTTTCTCTGTCAAATTACTGTTCAATGAACCATGACCACAGGTGTTCTGGTCACTGGTAAAATGGCTTCTGATGCAATCACCCCTGGCACGTGCCAGGACTCTGGTATTTATCAGGTAATAAGGACAGAGGTTTCAATGTCGTATTAGGTTATTCTTATTGCAAGCCAAATATTTATGACTTTATGACCTATCAAAAAAACCCCTGGTGCATTCCAGGGCTATCTTATACATGCACCTATGTGTGTAATTTGCTAATGAACCTATTAATTAAAAGGCCAGTAAAATACAAGAAAACTTTCATTTACTATTAAAAATAGAATAATTTTTTACTTTGTAATCATAATCTGCCAAAAAAGTATTTTAGTAAGCTTAGTCTCCCAAAAAAAAATTATTGACTATATTGCTGTCTTCTCACTATGAACAGAAGTTCCAACTTCATGAGTAATGAATTCAGGAATTCCCCAACAAAGTACCTGGTCTCCTTGAAGCTCAGTAAGCAGAACTGATATGGCAGCATTGTATTAAAGAAACCCTCATAATATTTTTTTAGGAAATTCAAATATCAATATAATGTAGATGAAAAAACGACACAATCATGGTATTTCACATTTCCATTCCACGTACTCTACTCATATAATTTCAGGAAATCCTTTACTCAGGTGAAGAAGTTACTTTTATCCTTGTTCTCCTCTAAAATAACACCTCTTCCTTTTATTACTATTTTTTATCAAGAATTTCTAATTTAATTCTTTTATGGTATCAGCAACCCAGTAAAACTAACCAGTTTTATCATCTGCTAATGATTTCCTACTACAAAATAGTTTCCATAAGAAATGAAAGTTCATTTTTTAAAACAGATACATGACTCCAGCTAGCAGAGAAAAGTAACTTTTGTTCCAGTAGCTTGACATAGCAAGTTAACTCCTCTTCACAGACCAACCAGCAGGTTCAAACTTCAGTTCTTGCTTTGGGGCACACAGGTACTGACACTGCGGCTGCTCAAGAGCCAAATGTAGGATGAATACAAGAACAACACTGGAAGGCAGGACCTAAATTGCTTTGAATGCATCACCTCTGTGACACACACAGTGCATTAGGAGTGGGAATCATGCCTTTTTTTCCTTTATCTCTATGACCAGTTCTCCTATGCTATCAGCTTCAGATGTCACTGTTTTTATTGGACAGTTTAAAGACCATATTTTTATTAGATGAACTTGAGGCTGCTGCTGAAACTAAAAACACTTTGTATTTGTCAGGCTACTGAATTTCTTTAAAATACTATTTAATTCTGTTCACTTGAAAGGGGCCACCACAACCAGAAGTTTACAAACCTTCTGCCTCAAGTAAATTATCATTGCACTGTAACTACTGTGAATGCAATCTCCTAAAACAGCTATGGCAGCTACTGCCGAATACTGCTCACTTTGGACAATGCTCTGATGTTTATATTTTAATATTTCACTTTTTACACCTGATCTTTTTCATACATTAGAAAGGCAGCAGTAACAGCAGAACATTTAAAAACATTTGTTTAGTAACTTCATACTGAGCTCTTCAAATCTCCACTTGAAGAGAAAGGCACGAAGTAAAACTTACTGTTTTTTTTAATTAAAAATCAAATAGATGCCCCATTTTCCACCTTTCCTCTAAACTGAGGGTGTTCTATAAAAGGAGAACATAAAAACAGGCTCTACGTAATAGAGCAAAGCAGTGAAAAGTGAGATTTTATTTTTACAAGGCTCTGGCTAAGGGAAGCAGGAGATGAGGATATAGGACTTGCAAACCCCTCAAAATCAGCAGAGAAGGACAAAGGTCATTTCTAGGCACACACTGATGGGCAGAGGCAGGCAGTGCACCAGTTTCACCTGCTGTCCTGACACAATTACAGCACAAGATGCTCATTGCAGGGACCAGAGGAAGAAGGTGAAAGGAAAGTCGGTACAGAAGCAATGTAGCCTGAGCAACTCTGCCAGCACCATCACCAAAGGCAGCAAGGCCACAAGGTGAACAACAAACACAACTTCACTTGAAGGACAGTGACACTGACCCGTGCACAACCACAGTCAGGCTCCAGGTAACCGACTGAAGCTATTTCTAGAAGTGAAGTTTTGGAGACTAGTACTTAAATGTCAAGCCTTAACCTTTCCTTTCTTTTTTTGCCTTTTTTATTTAATACAGTCAAGTCTCTTTGGACTTCAACATACAATCACCATATTGAGAAAACATTTGTGCCCAAGTACACAAGCCCACACCAACAGAAATGATGAGAGCTACTACACACACTCAGATGATTGAAGCCATTGTCATTGTTCCCACACCAGTGGATTGCAATGGAAGGTAGGAGAACACAGAAACAAAGATACTCCCAACATCACTTAAACCTTTTGTATCACTTTCTAGTAAGACCACACTGTGATCAAAGCCAGCACAAGATCAGTTGCCACAAAGCCAACAGAGAAGGACTGAGCAACATCATCAACTGTTTTGGTATGATTTCCCAAGAATATGCACACAGAAAATATTCTCTTCAAAATTCCTTATTAAACAACTAAACAATCACAGGTCTCAAGCTGTTTGCAGCACAATTACAGCCCGCTGGCTAATTCAAATTTGTTTTCCACTTAAACAAAGCAATATTTGGCTCAGTCAGTGCTATAAAACTTTTGCTCCTAACAGCATTTAATCTCTCTGGGAGCCTTAGTATCACGTCCACACTTACCTGTTTGACAAAGGGTTTGCATTCATTGAACCATTAGTAGTTTAAATTTGCAGACTCACATTGTTTCATGATGCTAAATTAGAAACAGTTCTCTAATGACTTTTTGCCAAAGTTGGTGTTTGTCTATTGATTCCTACTATTAGAAACAGAAAAAGCAAAGGAAATATACATTTTGTAACTTTTCTACATAAGGAGAACTATTTCATTCCCTTAATGTTGAAAAAGGTAAAATGCAATAGTCAGAGGTTTCACAGTTTAGGCTGGACTAACACTGCACCTATTTTCTGCTCTTTACATTTGGTCTTAAGTGCTCAAAAGATAAGCAAGAATTTTGACTAGGCAGCTTAATACTTCCTGTATTACAAAATACTTAAAAGAACCATTCTGCACGCACCAGCAGATTATAGTGGTACCTCATGTGTCCTTAGTTTTCACACACAGAAATCAGTAAGTTAACAGAATGGCTCCTTAGAGACAAATGTAAGTCTAAAGAGGCACCTGCACATTCACTATATGGTCACAGAAAATACATCCCACTGTATTCCTGTAACTGAATTACGAACTACTCCTTCCAAGAGTGTTGGAGGTTTTTTCCCTATATACTGGTTAGAATAATTCTGATACCTTAAAAGTCAGTAAGATTCTGACATTAGGGTTTGAGTTCTTCTCTACCATTTCTCTTGCCCTGTTACTTCTCACAGATGTTTTAGCATTCCTTCATTGCAGTCTGCTGGACAGGATGTAGAGGGGCATTAATTACTTTCAATTGTAAAATATTCTTCCCCTATATGATAAAGCATTCAGATCTATGCATGCCAGGTAAGAGGGGTATGTGACTTTTTCATCCCACAAAAAACCCACATTTTTGCAATTTAGACATTGTTACAATCTTAGTCACTGCTGGACAAAATATTACAGCAATAATATAGATGTGCACTTCTGCTTTAACGTGATAGCTACACATTACTACGCTACAATTCCCACTATTACCATTCAGAACAAGCAACTATTATTTTAAAACCCAAATATTCACCAAGCACTTTTTGAAAATCCATAGGTAGCCCCACCCAAATGTTAACAGAAAATACCTCTTTAACACTAGAAATGTCAGTGAGTAGAATGTGACTGGACAGCAAGATTTTTTCACAGTAACAAAGAAATAATGACAAAAATAACAAACTGGCAGAATTGACAGGCTGGCAGAACAGGCTGAGTAACATATTCTAGATAATTCAATAAAGATGTTTTACCATGCCACAACACAATGCCAATATTGCAACATCATGCTGTATAGGGAGAAGTGCATAATTTTGGGGATCTGTAAGCTACATCATCCCCTTTAAGATCTCCCCAGAAAAAACACTAGCCCTAGGAGACTTCATGACAAACAAGTTGGAGGTTTTTTCCCATTTTTGTGAGTTTATTACAGCAATGAATTTTTACATTTCAAACTTAGAATAATCTATTGAAATACCTATTATATAAAGAGCAGAAGAAAGATCAACAGGCACAAAGGAGAACTCTATACACAGAATTTCTGTGATTAAAAGCCGTCTCCTACTTGTAAGATACAAGCCCCCTCTACTCCCCACTCATCCAATTCATTTGTTTGCATGTATTGTCAGATCAGTTTAAAAAATATTTGAGGTGAGCTGCACACTGACTTTCGACATGTTAAAATTTGAAATATCTAGGTAGCAACGTTGTAAAATGGAAGTGTTGCCAAAGACAGGCAAGTGTGAATATCATGTAGTCTGCCAAATGCTCAGGAGGCCAACAAAAGGGTTCATTTACTAAAAATGACCATTGAAGGCAGCAGGCACACACAGGGTGGTCTCACCAAACAGAACTAATACAGGTAGTCTGATGAATTATGTACACTCACCTTTTCCCATTCAAGTATATATCACTGTATAGCATAAATTCAAAGACCTCATTATAGAGCAAATCAGATAGTTGGAAGAAGACACAAAAGCATTAATCTATATAACCAATACAAGCAGCTAAAACTAATGCTGCTTACTACAGAGTATTAAGAATTTATTCTACTTTTATGCACAGTAACCGATTTCGATTAGAGCAAAGCATTTCCTATCAGACAAATTTCACAACCACGTGACTCAGGATAGACAGACTGTGTCGCCAACCCTTTGATAGCAATATATTTGGAATACCACATCTGCTTATTTCTCCTAACATTAGTCAGTTATTTATGAAAACACATGCAAAGGATAGTTGCCATTTAATATCAACATGCTATTCCATGTGAAAGGATAGAAGGCACTAAGATTACAAACGGATTATTCTGAATTAAGAATTCTTTTATTTTACTTATCTTATAAATTGGCATGCAGGTGACTAAAACCACTTAATTCACCATTTAACTTTTTGAAAAGCAACTAAGAATATTCTTGCATGACACAATCTTAAAAGAACAATCCTCTGTAAAGTGTTTTTGCAACCAGTATTTTTGCATTATTGCATTCTTTGTAGATGTTCATCATAGCACTTTAATCTCCTGAGTTTCCACAAACATTTCTTCCCTTTGTATTAATGGAATGTATTAATGGTGCACAATTTTTTAAAAAAAGTACGACATTACCAGTGTGAATAAGAAAGAATTCTCTTAGTTCTTAATGTATGAGATGCTGTGCCCCATGAACAGTAATTGGGACTCATGTTCATATACGCCTCAAAGCTGTTAAATACAATTCAGAACTGTTCCTCACCCTCACTGTAGTAGTGCTTTAATTCTTAACCTCTGCTTATGTCAGTCACTGTTGCTTCTTTGTTTTTAACATTTGGCAATCACGTTAAGTAACAGCTATGATGCCATGGAACACCACTTTTTCAAGTGTTATTCACTTTCTGTGTTACTCACTTTGTCCTTTCCTCTTGCTTGCTGAAACTGTCCACATAATAGATGAAGTCACCTAGGTCTTTCTCCACATAGCACAACCACAAATATGAATATGATTTGACTAGTGGTGCATAAACTTGCTGTAACAGCTTTCATGATGTTTGACAAGAGGCATTTATTTCTAAATCCCAGTAACATAAGTGCCATGAAAGAAAATGCAGCCTGACAAAGGTGTGTGCATGTACCCACAGCTGCACATTCCTAACTTGTGCACTAAGCCAGCTGCACTACACCTACATATATTGGCACATGCCAGTATTCCAATTCTAATAGTGCCTGATTTTCCCTATGCAATGTCACTGGATGTCTCCAGCTTGGGGGAAAGTTCAAGCTATTCTGGATCAGTTTCACCAGAAGACAGGGAATGTGTGCATTTCCCATCAGCAGAACCCTTCACCCTCTGTATAATGTGAAGAGTTACTTCTTGCAGTCAGGATGTCCTGAAAATATCCCTAATAAGTAACTGGTGGTATACAAAGCCACCAGCCAAGAGACAGCAAGTCCCTGCTGCTCCTTCCCATTGCCAGGAAAGGGGTAACAGATCCTGCAAACCAAGCAGACTTCCCAGTAACAGAACCACATTCTCACCTACAAACTCATCACACCTCAACTTTTGCAGGTCCTTTATTTCAGGTACTACCTAGCCACAAGTTCCCCACAGCACAGAACTCTCTGAGACGAGCTCCTCACACTCATTTTTCCCCATCACCAACGACCACAAACTTATGACAGAAAATTTATAAATATGAATATTAAAAATACCACATGATACAAAACAGAAGCTAATTTACTGTTATCTCTGCAATTAAGGTAATTAATCCCATCACCTATTTTACTGGTCAGCCTAAATTACAAGGGATTTTTTAATTAGTTGATTTATATTGCCTAAACAAGTAGGTGCCATTTTGTAATGTTTCTCATTCTTTATAATAAAATATATGAATAATTTTAACATTAGATATACGAGTCCTCCTAATGTCAGGTCCGTGTGCCAGTAAAGAAATGTCTTCATAAACACTGAGATACACTGACTCATTATCAAGAGATGATTAAGACTGCTGATCACATATTTCTCATGCTCCAGATAAGCTCAGCATCATACAGTTTAAGCATGATCACTAAACCTGTTCATACTTTCAACACTCGGAGATAATCAGCCACACAATCCTCATCACAAAGGCTGGATCATTCTCAGGGCTAAGATTAGCACTTCAAAGGCAACGCACAAAAAAAATGCTCCGTTTCACCAGCAGAGACATCAGACTGGGCTAGTTCTGATTTTTCATGTATTTAAGAGTACCACAGTTTAAAAACAACAGCATAGTACAAAACACTAACGACACTGTTTCCCTGAAATAGGTTCAAATGTCTCACAACTCTTATCATCATGATACTTACCTTATATGTAAGTCATACTTTTTAACAACTCAGAAGAGGTAGCAATTTATTGGAAATAGCTGCTCTTTTGGTAGCCTTAAGTATATTTGATGCTTCCTGTAAAAAGACTGAAGCACATCCACATCTTGTCATAAGATTAATTAACCTTAAATGTGAGAGTGCCCAGCACAGGTTTTGTAAAGCCAGGTTTGTTCCCTTAGCCTTTCTGCCTGAGAACAATAGTGACCATGCACATGGCGCTGGATTCTTTCAGCCCTACCGGTAACAATGCCATGCTCAGCAACAACAACAAAAAAGACATTTAGAGGATCTGTACACCTCTCTCTTGCAGCATGTACCTACTGTAGCTGAAGCAAAAGCCTATCTGCAAGCAGACAATGCAAGCTTAGAACTACTAATATTGTAGGTATTAGGCTGGAATACTATTGGAAAGTAGTAGCCTTTACAGCAATTTCCAGATAGAAAAGTCATCTACACTGCTACCTGCGCATTTTAAAGCAACTCTTCCTCCTTTTCAAAGAGCTGCTTCCTTAAATAAAGGCAGAAGGAATTCAGTACCTTGTGCTTAGTAGTTTTATTTCAGAGAAGGAAAAAAAAGCCACCTGTATATGCTAACACAGAACTCACAGCAACAAAAGATGAACAAAAGCTGCATCAGGATTTGACAAGACAAAGGCATATTGTGAAGCTACTTTACACTGACAACCTGTATAACTACGTAAGTATTCAGATACGAATTATTCAAATTTATGTTGTAAGATTTTATTGTAACTTTTTATGAAGACACTAAATTTGTATTAAGGCTAAGACTTGAAAGAATAAAACAAGTCCAAAGCAGGATTATTTCATCTCTACAAGAACTCACATGAACAGAAGTGCACTACAATACAGCAGGTGATTTGAAGCTCAATTTCCAAATAAAATAGTCAGGAGTAGGAAATGTTCACATACACACTATAAAGAAAGCCTGCCAGCCTCAAAGCTTAACTTGTCAATTCAAGATCAGCTCTACAAATTAACACCACCACAAACTTTTCAAATGAACATACACAGTATCATTACAAATATGGCTTAATCTGCACAATTTCTCTATGTTTCAACAGAAAGGGAAGACTTGACATGACATCCATCATGAAACATCNGATAAAATTCTGATTGCCAATGTCATTTAATATGTAACAGGGTATTTTGCCACAGGGTAGTCTCAGGAAAAACATTCCCACCATATTATCCTCATTTCTCTCACTTACATGTACGCTGGAGAAAGTGGCGATGACCTGGATGTTTTAAGCACAGGAACTGGGAATTTCCAGATAGCAGGAGAGCTCGTTTTCCATTTCAATGGCATGTTGTCACCACGGTACTACAATAACAGTAAACAGCGTTTCCATAACAGACTACCAACTAGGACTTCCATTCCACACACTACTGACACAGCAGTGGCTGCTGCTAAGAACAAGGAAATGATTCTGCCAATGCCCTTAAACCGATGCTTCCAATCTGTAAAACAGGGCTGTAAGGCATCTCCTTTTAAATCCTGCTGTCCCCTAAAGCAGTATGATGATTCTATCCTAACTCAACAATAGTGCCACCTCGTTAGGGAAGCACTGACTGCAGTATATGTTAAGAAAAAAAAAGACTGCACTCTGCACACCAGCACAATGCAGCTTTATTCAATAAAAGCAGCTAATTTTTAAGGAACTGTTTCTGATGCTATTGTTCTACCTTAACAGGGACTCTGCAGCACTGTACTATATTCTCTTCCTATTAACCTCATTTCTGACCAATGGAAGCAGAAAAAGAAATGGGTTTCATATGAAAATGAAACAACATACCTATTCAGAATACACTTGTCATCCTCTGAAAATTCTTCTTTTGAGCTGCAACAATACAAATGGGATATAAATCTCAGCATAGCCTTAGGCCACGGCTAATAGAGATCAGTGGCTAAATTCAGCAGCCTGTTTTTCTCCTGTGCATGCTCTGACCAAACAATGCAAGAATGCCATTATGGAAAAAGCCCATTGCAAAAATCAGTCCTTCTAATCCATAGCTAGAAAGACAAAATAAAACAGAAATTGCTGCAGGTTTCTGCATGCTCGTCTAATAGCTTCTGGTTCAGGATGCTCTCATTTTCCTATTCTCATTTCCAAGGAGGAAGAGCAAAATCTCATGCATTTTACAACATGATACAGGAACACAAATACCACTCTGTCTTCCGCAGTAGAGAAGCAGAGACTAGCAGGCTGTTAACAGCAGTCTTTGTAGGAACGCTACCAACAACCTAATTCTC
>VZRQ01000147.1:36684-54733 GCA_013397975.1 Machaerirhynchus nigripectus | reverse complement strand
CGCCCGCCCCCCCCCCCCCCCCGCCCCAGCAGCTTCCAAATTGCCTCCAGAACTGACAAAGCAGATGGTCACGCAGATCCCCATCAGGGACCACTCTGCAACTCAGGGCTCTGCTTGGTGACCTCCCAGGGCCGACAACAGCAGGGAGTAGGGAAGGCAAACTATTAAAAAGGGAATGGGGAATTTAATAGCATCTTATGCAGAAGCAGAGCCCGTTTCTAGGGAAAAGAAGGCAAAGATTCAGCTATATTGATTACCTTACAGGAAAAAAAAAAATCACCTCTAATGTATTGCCACAGCAGATCAAATCAACACTAAGATATTTAGTCTACAGATTTCAGAATAGTCTCTGTATAGCATGACAATTTTTCTATTCATCAGGACAGCTTAATCCTTTCGTTAAAAAGCCAACACCCTTGCACACTACTTAGCAATAAAGAATTGAACCAAGAGCTATTCCTATAAATTTCTGTAAGTTTAATCATTCTAGTAACATTTAACAACACTCTGATAGGTTTTTTGTAACAGTGAAACATACAACGTTAAGTTCAATTTTGGAAGGAAATCACCAGGGAATAATTGCTGCTTCTGATCACCATTATTGAACAGGTTTGCCCAAAATAGTTTTGGGCTCTTGAAGCTGTTACCAAAACCAAAGGCAAGGAACTAAAATAACCCAGGACAACCTCACTCAAAACCAGATGCACCCCTTGGACAAACAATTGAGGGCCTGCCTCTCTCTTCTCTGAAGTTCTATATTACAAATGAGCAGCATTAACCCAGGCAACAAATTTCACAGGAACTGCTACTGGGATGCTGAACAGACATCACTGTGTATGACAATAGTGTTTATATGCTATGACTATTAAGAAACACTAGTCCTGCAAAAACAGCTATGCAGTTTTAGCACAGTCATACTTCTAGCAACAGAATTCAAGCATTTACATGCAAACAGGCACGCTTGGCTACACACATGGTCAATACTGTGTCCGGTCTCTCACACACACACACACACACAATACCAGACTACTACATCATGCCAGCTCTGCGCTGAAGGCCTAGAAGTCAGGTTGAAAGATGTTAGACAGCAGCTATTATAATCACAAAGTGAAAAAAAATATCATGAATTTGCATTCACACACTCAACTTTGCTTTTACATTCACCATTATACAGAAAGTGTCTTATGATCCAATAAGCAAATGCAGTTACTCCCTTCCTCACACACCAAGTGTAGCCAGCGCAACCAACTGGTAACTGCTTGTAAATTCTGTCTCACTGCTCTGCCACCCCCAAGGAGATCTTCACATGTTTTATTTATTAAGAGCAGCATGACTAATACGAAAAAAAAAGAATGAGGCTAAAGACAATCAATGGACCCCTTTTTCAGAATTAACTCCTGAAATACCCTTTTGATCAGTAAAATAAAATCCAACTTGAGCCACAAAGTCATTCGCAAGCATTGACTGACATTTATGTCAATCCACACGGGCACAGAAATCAGAGTAACTTCTCACTTTTGACCCAAAGATCATTCACCCTAGAGGGCAACATGAGTCCTCAAATATCTGCTCTCCTTTGTATGCTTCTGGTCCCACTTATTTTTCCATTTACTCTACAAGCAACATAAATAAAACCTTCGCAGAAAAAACAGTAAGAATTTTTTTCAAAGTACAGGAATTCCAAGCACAAGCCAACCAAATCCCCTCCCTAAGTCCAGCACAAACTACTCCACCAAACAACCCATGTACAAAATCCAGAACTGAAGAAAGTACCAGTGCCAGGTACTCCAAAAATAGGGAAATGCTTGTAACTTGCTAAAGAACAACCATGAGAGAAATAATCACCTATCCACACATAAGGAGAAAAAACATAAATCAAATCCCATTTTCTTCCTGACAGTCACAGATTGGTTGCATATTCACAAGGAAAACACTATTATTATGTATTTTATGCCTTACATGAACTATTCCTAAGCCAACAGAAAATCCCAGTATATAATTCTGATATTTTAATTAAGACTTCAAAATAAGAGTTTAGCTGCACATTTAAAAATATGGGACAAGTAATCTGATCTCCCGGAGTGCACTGCACTCCCTGAATATACATTTTGTTTCCCATATTATATAGCTTTGCCACTCATCCTCAAATGAACTGGTCCTGAGGGCCAAAAGCAGCATTACAGCTCTCTGCAGAATCCTCCTTGTTGAGAAAACAGTTATTTCCAGACAAGTGCTCTGAAAACACACCAACCTGGCAGACAAACTGGAGACGTGCTTTTAAGTTTAAAACTCCTAAATGCTGAAAATCCCATGATAACCGCACAGATAAAACATCATTTTGCAACCATTCAAGGGGCTTTGTTGTCTGTAGTTTTCTCACAAGCAAGTTCAAATTCAAGATTAAAAGCATCTACTATTTATAACTTGTTTAAAGTTATATTCTACTTACTATCCAAGTCTCCCACGCATCCTTTATTCTGTGTACAAAAGATGAGAAAGTGTTTGGGTTTTAAGCAACCATTTCCATGCTCACGTTTCCTAAGCTGCACTGAGCACAGATGAAGAAACTGACAGAGTATCAAGAACTTCTGCACAAAACTCAGCCATAAAGGAAAGGAACAGGTGGCATAAAAAGAAAAAAGTTAATAATGCCACCAAAGGCAAGATCCCAAGGTGCCATTTTACAGACCTAAGCTGTTAAGCAAGGACAAAAGCTACTGACTGGGGCTGCACAGCAGTGCAGCTCTGATTCCACAAAGAGAGGAAACACTGAAAAGTGCTTATCTTAAGAGAGGAAAGCATTTCCTAACCCTCTTCCTCCATCCTGCAGCCAAATCCTGCTTCACTACTGACCAACAAGCAAAATTTGGCCCCAAATGAGAAGAGCAGGCACACAGCATCACACTCGGCAAGCATATGACCAAATCACACACAGAGCCCCCCCTTGCCAGGGCACTGATCCCAGCATCTTTTCTTCTGCAAGTTCTCCCCAAACTTCAGGGCAGGAACGCAGCTAAAACCACATCCCTTGTCACTCTCTTCCTTTTCTGGGGATATCCTCTTCCTTCCTTTGTGCAGCTTGAATGCTAAGCTGCTACCACGTCGTGTCGTACATACCAACTGTCAACATGTCGTACTCTTACAGCCCACTGTGTTCACACTTCTGGGGCATCCATACTTCCAACAAAACTTTTAAACCATCTCTGCATTTCCTCTAAGACTTTCCTTCACAGTTGTTCAAAAAGAAAAAAAGGCACAGGCAGAAAGCTGTATCAGAGCCCAGGCAACATAAAACTGTACTAGTTGGAAAGTATTTATTCTTAGCCTTTGAATGCCATTTGAATTTTTGTACAAAAACTAAGCAGAATAAAAGTCAACTTCTAGAGATGCCGCTGGATTTTCATCAGTTTGCACAAATAATGAGTTTAACTTTTTTCCCTCAGTTCTTAAACTGTTAAAAACAGAACTGAAAAAAATACTTGCTCAGTCAAGTGATTTGCTGTAGTTAAAAAAATTGCTGTTCCACTTTAACAGGCTACCTACCTCTCTGCTTTTATTCCTCTCTTAAGTGTCATAGGAACTGAAAGCACTAGGTGAAAAGTAGGGTTATGCTATATCGGAACTTTCTCAAGTCTTCCAAATCTTTTCTAGCATGACCTGAAAAGTCTTCTCACTTCCAGAACTTCAGGCTTCTTTAGCTTTACAGAAAAAAAACCCGTCAAAGCTACAGTGACAGTATGATGTACATCTCCCATTTTCATCTAGAAATGTAGACAACAAAAAAGTCTAAATATTTGTGTCACAAGCTATTTCCTACTGATACAGTGTTTGTATAAGAAAAGATTCCAGACTCATCAACAAGAAAAAATACCTTAAAATGATAGTGGTAAGACCAGTAAACATACTCAAACTTTTGAGATTCTTTTCCCCAACACCTGTATTCTAAAACCTCACTGATGCAAAAGCATGTTTCCCTTTTAAAATGCACATTTGTCATAGGATAAAATCCTTGTTTTATGATATTAGCAGTAGCAGAGCTAACTCCAAACTGAAGGCAGAAAACCAGTTTCACATTGGGAGGAACTGCTCTCATCTTTTCTGTATCTTCAAACCACTAGCCTGCTGACCTGATGCATCCTACACTACACAAGACCATTTTGATACAGAATAAAATAAAGCAGAACCCCTCAAATCCAATAAAATATTCCCAAAGCCGTGGAACAAAAATGCAACCGTTATTTCAATATCAAAATCATTTCAGCAATTTATGGCTGCAAAGGCACAAGTCTAGAAACTGAAGAGGAGCAAATAAGGATGTGTAACATTTCTCTACAGGTTCCCTAAAAAACTGTGTGATAATTTGTCTTCCTTATTCAGCTCTTTCTACTTCACATGGGTGCTTCTCATGCCTCTACCTCTGGCTTTTCAGTCTATTAAACTGCAGCTGTTCCAATTACTGGAAGAGAATAATTAAAGATGGCATTGACAGTACTGCCCTAGATATGAGTCAGTTAATAAAATTTCTTTGACCATATATTGTCAAAATATTCAGACCAAAATTCATATGAAGGGAGAACAAACCACTGCAGTCACATTTGCAGTCCTCGCACAGCAACACTGTAGCATTCCCCAAATACTGAAGTACAGGAAAAGACTGGCAATGTGCACCTGTCAATGCTTTTACTGAAAGGGCAACTTTTCTAGAAACATCAAAGATCTATCTTACTAAGAAACAGTCTTTCAGGTAATTTTTAAAGATTTCATTAAGAAGTTAGCTTTAAAACTGCTACAGACAGTTCTGACAATTGTGCCTGTACTCTTAACTTGCTACCTGCTGTGCTGTCTCAAAGAAATTTTTTTTATAACTAGGGGTAAAAGAGCCCTCAGACACCAGATGTAAGTTACAGCATCTTTTAGAAGTAGATGTACTGTAGACATCAAGATGCATGTGGCCTCATAAATGGATCAGAGACACAAAATAGTTACTATTAAATATATTTAATTCTTTTAAACTGGGCTGACTGCTCATGGAACAAGGAACCGTCATAAATCATAAAGCATAAAGCAGTGAGATGAACTGGGTTTGCAGCCAACCCCTCCTGCTGTCAAAATGCTGTAAGCAGGGCAGCTTCCTGTCTCTATAGCAATATGTGGCGCCATTTCTTAAATGGGAAAAAAAATCCCCAAACCTTTAAATATTAAGTTAGGCGGTCAGGGCATGTCCCATGTGTTTAACAAAAAGTGCTACAGTTTTTTATCCACTCACTCAGCATTTCTTCCTGTATAAATGAGGAAATTGCTGCAGTAACATTTTAGGATGCATAATTTCAGTGAAAATAATTATACATAAATATACATATGCATACTATATACATGGAATTGTGTATATAGCGCGTGTGTATATATATACACACACATACATACACACAATATATAGACATACATTATTTCTATATGTATTTGACAAATACACGTTTACCCTGCATCTGACACAGCCACTTCCCCTTCCCTTCCAGACACCTCAGATAGGAGAGATTCAAATTCTCACATGATTTTGAGGCTACCAAAGTAAGTGTATGTTCTTCAACAAACCAAAGAGGCTGAGAAGGAATCATGTTGAGAAATTAGTTTCTCCATTTCACCCATTCTTCAAACATCCATAACCCTGGTCTTTGCATCATTCATAAATGAAAAAAAAAAAAAAGTTACAGTAAGTTTGAAACTTCTGAAATTATTCAGCATCAGCAAACATTCAAAAAACCTCATGCCATTTCCTATAAGGTCACAATCAACTATTTTTAAAACTATTTATGTAAAATAATTTTGCTTAAATCTTAAGTCAGGTTCCCAAAAATTTGCAGGAAAAGGGAGACAAGAAATAAACAAACTTAGTCCCTGCAGTATTCACACTTTTAATATTTGGAAGCATTAACTGACTAAAATATTAAAGCCTGTCTCAGGTATATTTGGTAACTATGCACAGTCTCAGAAATATTTTGAATCTGTTCTGAAGTGTGTGTTTCTTACCATGAAAGTGGGTTTTATTTTATGCCACTTATGGATGACTTGCATTTTTTTGTGTGTATTCTTGAAGAGAGATTTTTCTAAAATTGAGGTAAGATTTGTCAAGATGCACTGTTAACTTAATTACAAGCTACAGGTTATAATATAAAAAATATCAGCTTTGCTTGGGTAAATTACTGTTACATAAAAGTTATTAGGTAAAATAAGGTCTTAAAACACTTAGTAGGAAGTAAAACCCAAGTGAGCTAAAGAAGGTTTCCAATTTTTGGTCTAAGCCTTTGTATTCTACTGACAACACACCGCTAAGAAGAAATGTTTTTAAATTAGCACCAACTTATTCAGAGAACTTGGCTCA
Source organism: Machaerirhynchus nigripectus (assembly GCA_013397975.1). Lineage (NCBI taxonomy): Eukaryota > Metazoa > Chordata > Aves > Passeriformes > Dicruridae > Machaerirhynchus > Machaerirhynchus nigripectus. The sequence goes on along the minus strand of VZRQ01000147.1, from coordinate 48,354 downwards.
TCTTCCCCAGATGATTATAGTTAATAAATCAACACAGAAACTTGAATGCACAGTCACAGCAGCCAGACTGACCCTGCTGAAGATAACTGTCTGAAGCAACAGTTATTTTTATTAGGTCAAACTATGACTACAAAGAATTTATTTCTAAACAACTTCTCCACAGCTGTTATAGTCTGTTGGCTGCTCAATTTATTTTAGTAAAGCCTAAATGCCTAAACACATTTATGCATCAGACTCAAATGCTGCAAATATATTAAACAATTTAGTAATGGAACAGAAGCCAGGACCAGCCATGAACACTTTCAGTATTTCCTGCACCACAGACAGCAAACTGCAAACTACAGGAGTCATGTGTTGGGTAAATTTTTTGGAAATATTCTTAAAATGAAAGTTTGTAGGCTTTTCTTTCTTGCATTATTTACATGGAATCTGTTAGTCTTCTTCATTCTCATTCTTACTATCTTTATCCACTGGAGTGGGTTCTTGTGGTCCTGCACACCTACAGAAAGTGTCCCTGATGAAAAGTGCAAAAGAGCAGGTGTGGGGAGGCAAGAACAAAGCCCTTGATCACTGCTCTTGTGTGCTTCTGTAATGACTCAGTTTCATTAAAAGCAAAAAATACAAGCGCAATCTTTTCCTGAACACAGGAATTCCTACTGCATTGTCACCTCTGATGTCTCCAATCAACAATCCACAAAATCTCCACTGTGGGCACTCCTGACACCTTTATCCAAAGGCCAGAATCCCTCAGGAAGACTGAAAGAGAATGAGATTGAAAAGGTTTCAAGAAAGATGATGATGCTTCAAGTCCAGGTTGTCAGAAATCACCATGTGCAATCTGGGAGCCATGAAAACTGCAGGAATGCATCTTCCAGGAGACCTGAAGCTGCTGCACCTTGCTGCCCATGGCCACTGGACTTAAACTAGCTGGATTCATTCAAGGAGTCACAAGACACACCCAGATGCAATCAACTGAATTACCTGCCATCAGATACTGTGAAGCCTATTAGATACAAATTTTTATGAAATAGCAATTTCACCTTAAAGTTCAGTTTGCCTTCACACAGGGACATGTGAAAGTCTTAAGCAGCAAGAAGTTCAATTTCAAATTTGTCACTAATATTGTTTATTTATAGTGTTCATTTCTCACATTCAGTGAGAAAAAAAAAAGTATAATTTCTCTACACTAGAAAAGGAGCTTCAAGACCACAGATCATTTCAAATAAATGCCATCAGAAGAGGTAGAATTAGTACCAAAGCTAGAACAGCTGAACAGGCAGTGCGGGAAAAATAGTCTTGTGCTAAATTTTAGATTTCTTTATTTCCCCATATCCCGCAAGAGCCATTGGCAATTAGGAATCAACTTCTCCCATCTGACAAAAGTAGGTGTAGTCCAAAGACTCCTTCCCAAAAGACAACATGGGGTAACTCCCTGGTTCATTTGCTCAGGATCCTCCCTTCCTCCACAAACCAAGCCAGTGATAACCTCCACTCTACCTGCTCCCAAAAGGAAAGTAAAATCAAGGAACCAGGTCTCTTGTTTTGATGCACTTGTACACCCAACAGCAACAGTGACAACTGACAAAAATGGATAGTTTTCACTGGTTCTTTCACTTGGGAGGCAGTCATGAGCAAAGACACTGAAGATGGATGTTTGTGGCTGAATGATGATGCGCACCTCAAGGATACCTGTAACCACCGCTGCAGTCCTGTATGTGTGGAACAGCTTTAATTGCAAGATTTCAGCAGAGCTGGATACTTACTCTCCAGAAAATATCTAATCACCTTATGGCAAAAAGAGGTTTTCTGCAAGTTTCCACTGTTGAGTGTTGTTATACAAAGACCCCAAGGCCACAGCCTTTCACATCGAGCTGAATGGGGTGTAGGGAGGGTGTACCATCAGTGAGTGTGTTCATACCACAGAATTAGCCCAATCTTAGTGATCATCAACATTTAAAAACCCATGAAACTTTCCAAATGCATACCTTGCTCACATTTAGATTTTTCCAGAAGACTAAAAAATATGATCACAAATACAAGTCTTCATATGAACGAGTTCCATTTCTCTGAAATACACCGTGTTCTATTTCTAAATCACTAAATGTCAAAACTCCTGTGTAATAATAAGTTATAGAGAGAAAATTACAAACTGCTCCCATCTTTAGCAGCTCTGAGAACACAAATTTAAAGAAAATTCCACATTTCCTAGCCAAAAATCTGAAGGATGCCAATTATTTATTTCAAATTTGTAATGGTGGGCAAATATACAAGGTATTAAATCATTTCCAAAAGCAGATTTAAAGTTTTAAGATATTCACTTAGCAGATTGGAAGAACTCTGCATTTGCCTGTTTAGTAGCAATGTGGATAATTTAGGATCAAATGAAGACATACTGCTTTGCATAAAATGATTGTACATTAGCAAAAAAAGTACAAGCCGTTTAGAAAGACCCATGCAAGAATGGCAATCTTACTTGCATTTTTAAAAACTATGAACTATTTAAATCAAATAGTTTAAAGTCTCCTGATTATAAACCTTTATTTCATAAAACTTCAGACATCTGACTCCTATTCAAAAGTGAAGTTCAGTGCTTTCACCAATGTTCATGTAAACAGCTTCTACAGGTCATTTTACCAGCACTCCACACAACTCCTGACAGTTTTCTACATCTTTATAGCACTACACATGTGGCCACTTCCCTTCACCTGGCAAACCCCCTTTCAGAAACACAGAACTGAAAATAAATCAAAGAAGCTCAGAGGAGGAGAACACTGCAGAGAGGTGGGTGGGAGGCTCAACCCAGTGACAGCCACCACCAGCACAGCTGCACCACTTCTTCCACCCACCTCATTTGGTCAGGGAAAAAAGGGTCTAAATTCTTCAAATAACTCTAGGCTCCTATGCAAAACAGTCACATCGTTCTCATCTGTGCTACTCTAGTGAATCACAGCAGGCTCAGGAGAGACCACATTAGAGAGAAAAAAAACCCCAAAAAAACGATAGATGCGTGTGGTGTAGAGTTCCTTGGGGTGAAATAGCATCGCACAGCTGTGATGCCCAAAGACACAGTGCAAGAGTCAGCTAAATCAAGAAATATCTGTATTTCAGCACCTTCTGCAGCTGCAGTAATGTACTTTTCTACAGCTGAAAATATCTTTTTGAAGCATACATAGAGAACACCAAGCAACCATGATAACTTTGAGCTTGGACAAGCCCTTCTCTGCAATAGTCGTAAGCAAAGCAGTTGTAGTTTGGGGCTTTGTCTGCCAGAGGGAGCTGAAAGAAAGAGAAAAAATCCCATGTATCGCATTCCCTCAAAAGTTTCAGGGTTGTCCTACACTAATTAATGTAAGTGTTCTAATAAAAAGGGGGGTTAATGCAAAATCAGCCCCAGCTGTGTCTGGCACAGGGCACCCCTGCACTGACACCCCACTGCCAAAACCTTGCCCATCATGCCCAGTGCACTCACTCTAGGAGTGAGTCCCTCCACAACTTTGAATGGAAACAATACCTCCATTTAAAGTGTATTTAACTACTTTTTGATCAACACCATAGTGGAGATGATTGCCCCAGAGACAGACTAATAAGGAAAGCATCAAATGAGATGGTATCTAACACCTTCTTACACCAGCTCGTCAATATGCAAGGTAGTACTACACAAAGACTAAGCTTGCAGTTAGAACAAGATACATATTACGTGAAAATAAATCGTCATTAAAAGGCTCTGTCCTGGTTTTGGAGACAAAATTTTAGGAGGAAATGCTCCGGAATGAGCGCCTCCTCCAGAGGGAAAGGGCCTCCCCCTTCCCTCCACCAACGAGACAAATTGATAACAGCAGGTGAAAAGTGGAAAAAACCCCAAACTGTTTATTAATACAGAACAAAACAGGGCAGAACAGAAAAAACCTCAAAATACAACAAATGCCCAGAGAAGGAAAAAACACCCAGGCTGGCAACTGGCCCCCCCAGTCTCCAGGAAGGGGAAAGGGAAAGGAGTCCACGCAGCACCCTGGAGCTGGGCAGATGGTAGAAAAACCTGTTGATCCTCTGGCGCCGGTCCTCTTCCTCACAGCAGGTGAAACTGTTTCGCCTTCCTCGGAGTTTGGACCAGCCAGGGCCACCCCGCAGGCTCCCCAGACCGGAGAGAAGGGAAGGAAGGTAGGGAGGCCAGGGAGAGGGAAGGAAAAAAAACCAAAACCTTTTTCCCAGCTAGCGGGAACAACAAAAACAACAACAAAAAAAACCACCAAGAAGTGCAGCGCCCCCGGTGCGCTCCCTCCCGAGCACGGCCGAGACCGGTGGAGCCAGAGCCGTTCCACCGAGCCGCTGAACCGACCTGCACCGGGTTCCGTGGCTCCGGCCCCGTCCCCCGGGTCCATCTTAAAAATGTACCATCCTTGGGCATTAAGCAGACAGTTAAGGAATACAGAAGCCTCATAACATCACCCCAGGGCAGGCTCATTGGTCTTTTTTGCACACTCTTTTCACATACTGCCTCTAACACTTAATGTTAGTACGCCTAAAAATCTGCCTGTGGTTAGAGGTGCTACCACACAAAACTATCGTTTATATGTTACCATACTAATAATTCATTCTTCTACAGCACTTGCTAAAGAGCTTAAAGTAAACAGGAATTGGTCTCATTTTGCTGGTTGATAAAGTAAGCTATTTAAACAATGTGTTCATGGGAAACTGGAATTCTGTAAAACCGCTCAGAAAAGAATTTCATGGCACACATACTGGATGACCACCCCTTTCTTTCCTCCTGCATTTTCAGGTAAACTACTTCCAGCTTCAAAAACTTTACCTATAAAAACCACCACACAAGGGTTTCACATTTTGAAAAAAAAAAAGGCAGATGGGTATACCTTTAAATAACTCTTTTAAATGCTAATATCTAAGCTGATCCAACTTCCCTTAGATCAAACTTTCACCAACAGCTTTAAAATCAGCGAAGCAGAATCATGTGCATTTCTTGCATTTTGGAATTTCTTACTTTTAGGAAAACCAGTTATGCCACCTTCTGGTATTCACAAGAACTACTCAATAAGACAAGTATTTTAATACATTCCCATTTTAAATGGGGAAAAAAAACCCAGTACAAACAGAAAACTCACTTTATCTATGAAACCAGTGAAAAATACTACATTTTTAAAGCTTTGGTTGATCTGTGCAACATCATAACTAGAACTAGCTAGCTTGTACCAGTTTGTACCCAGCCTCAAAGTTTCTAAGCCTGTACTACCCAGGAGATGGATTTGATGATCCTTTGGGGTTACTTCCAACTCAGGCTATTCTATGACACCTACTGACAAACACAGCACCCTTCCCACACATTACCTGGTGTGAGACATTCTGCCCTTTGCCCCATCTCACCAGCTACAGCAAAGAACTGGGAAAGACAGAGTGAAAAAAGGACGAGAAAACTTGTGGAACGGCTTCTGTACAAGAATCAACTTTTATATTGAACTTAACAGCATGGAAGGCAGAGAGGAAAGAAGAAATACATTGAGAGTAGATAGTGTCACAAAAAGCACAGTAAATGTGCGGTGCTTATTCATCAGCTCTCCAACAGAGTATGGAGAAAGCTTTGCATGAAACTAGCAGATGTTTGGTGGAAAAAAAACAAAACAGAGGAAATGTCTTCACATAACTTGCTGCAGCTATCCCACCAGCAGCTTTTCAATAACTGTTTATTACAACACAGATTCACTGAAGCAAAGTGAAAAAAACAGTTTAAAACAGAAGTTGTTTGCACCCAGTGCTCCGTAGGTGAGTCCACCATTCACATACAAGGCCAGCAATCAAACTTCTCCATCTCACCTCCCACTACCAAAGCATCCTTGATGCTGTAGTGGGACACACGCATGGTTATGTAAAAACAACTATAAACCCCCTTCCTCCTGTATTATACCTGGATCTATGCAATTAACTCTGTACTGATAAAAACACAAGGGAAGATGAATTTAAGCTATGACTTCAAGAAATTTTTGATCATTTCCAACCTATGACTTCAGTATAAAACTGTTTCTGGATGTCAAAATTCCACGAACAGTTTCTGAAGCAGAAAAAGCTTCAGTGAAGGAAGAAAGAAGGCACAGAATGAGGAATTAAATAACATTAACAAATTAAGTGGATAACTGACTCCAAAGTGTGTCAACTGATGCTTCACAATCCCTCCCAAGACAAACTTCTAGTGGTTCTCCAATCTTGGACCATCTCTGACAGAGCAAGTAGGTATTTCTGACTATAATTTTCCACTGTAACTTTGAACTACAAAGTTTAACTATATGAATTTAAAATAGAATTTGGAAGTTTGGTGCAGGAATCAGACAAACCCAAGACCATGCTCATGCACTAATGTACAAACAGCAGAAACAACATAAGACAGCTCAAATAAAAGGAGATCTATTTGCATGCCCACTTGCTCATCACACCTTCCCACAAACACCTGCGTATTCTTTCAAAAACCAACAGCTACAGCAACTATGAACCCAGGAGTTTTACAAAAACACTGTTACAGAAGACTGTTCTTTCTTTAGTGCTTCTCATCAAATTTCTGTGAACTTATGTTCTGGCTCATATCCTGAATCAAGCAACCACATGCACAAAACATACCTTCTTCTGTTTGAGTCTTTCACTAAAGTAGAAACGCAAGCAAAATACCAATACCTTGCTGTCCAAAAAACAGCTGCTGGGCAGAAGTTTCTAAAACATGACAAAATTTTGCTGCATCTTGAAATAAATGTCCATTCAGGGATTTTTTTTTTTCTTGGGGGACACGGGGGTGTGCAGATGGCACAAATCAAAGAGTGATTTATTAAAAGGAAAACACCTATTTGAAGACTACCAATAATTTTAAATAATTACATTCAATAAACAGCTAAGAAGTTTTTCAGGATTTTCAGTCATTGTATCACGCATCTGGTTGTAAAATAACTAAATACAGAATTTGTAGATAAGCAGCCTATTTAAAATTGGTTTTTATCAACACCCTACAACAATGCACAAGGCGCAGTGTGACTAAGCTTTTATTTCAGTACTCTAATCTGATGAAAACCTACAGAATCCAAAGGGCAGAAGTAAAATTAACTACAATTTTTGAGTCTTAGCTTTCTGATGTTGAATGCACAAATTCTTTTTCACAGCAAATTCTAGCAACGTGATTCAGTTCATTTACCCTCCTCCCTCCCTTGGCTCCTGAGTTCTGCAACAGTCTTCTAACACAGTTAACTGGCTGGAGAACAGGGCCATTCCTGTTCTCCAGCATCACTGCTCATTACTCCTGAAGCATGTACAGCAGAGGGATGGCTGCTCCAACTGCACACCAAGCCAGCAGCATCACGTAATTACTCATCAGCCAAAGTCTTTGCCACACCCCACTGCAGAGCATCAATGAAAAGGATTTCCGGTTCCCAGTGACAGACCAGTGATGTCCTGGCAAATGCCCTGAGCAAAACCCAACGCAGACAACCATGTACTTTGCTGTATGGGCCGAGCTCTAAAAATCTGAAAACAACTGAACAGAGTCACATTGGCACTCTAATTACTGGGAGACAGAACAAGAGAGGAGAAAACCTAGCTGTGAGAGCAAAGAGGAACCCAGACAACAGGCAAAGACACTGCTCCAGCCAGGAGAGAGCAGCTTTACAAAGCCTGCAAACTCCTCTGCTTCAGCTCTCATGTTCCGCTTCACTCCACATTGCTCTGACTCACTCAAGTCACATCAATTTAAGCAACAGCAAATGCAGCTTTGCTCCTTGTCCAGCTCGGCTTTTGAGGGACTAGCTGACTTGTTGATACATGACCTCTGTGCTCTTTGGGACAACAGAAGCAAAACGAGACCATCTGAAGATTTAACACACTGACTTCAAATTAAGTTCCCTCCCGGATCCTTGGTTGATCCACCTCCACCTACCGGCTGTCACCCTGGAACAGCTGAGCTGGAGCAGAAGATTAAAGTGGAATTCAGGAATTTGGAACAGGCTAGTTGCAGGCTGAAAACATTTGGAATCCAGCATGATGGAGCTGGATGTGATAACATAGCTTGGGAAAATGGAAGGAGATTAGCAAGATGCTCAAGTTTCAGCAATGCCATAGGAAGGTCAGGCATAAATACACACACGGTATTGTGACAAGGCAGAACAGCAGTAGTTATAGCTGCAGGTTTTCCGTGACAGACACTTGCCACGACGCTGTTCGCCTAGCTAGCCAGTGTGAGCAAAGCGTCAGGCATCCATCCACACGGGAGGGGATAATGGAGACTGCTCGCAGGGCATGGGGAGAGCTGGCGGAGCTCCAGAAGGGTCCGCGTAGCCCCCCAGTGACGAGGGCGCGCCTAAGGAGGAACAGACGAGACGCAGGGACTCTCTCGTGGAACAGCAGGGACTTCACTAAACTTGGAGGTCGTGAGAAGAGCCCCGAGGGGCCGTTACCAGAGAGTTTTACCCCTTATAGAGTGGGAGGGGAAAACATGAAAACACCAATGATAGAGGCACTTAGGGTTTTAACTGTGGCGGGCAAAGGGTACAGACCAATGGGGGATAGCAAGGGAGGGGACAAATACCGTGGGCCAACGGGGGATCAGGGAACCCAGAACCCTCTGTGGGAAGAACCAAGTACCGGGGAGGGAAAGGGGAGACGGCAGTGGCTAATATGATACTGCTGGCCGTGGAAACTGCCATAATGCACTGCAACAGACACTGATGTTTTTTAACAGTGCACTGTTACCTTCAGCTAATACATTTGCTATTATCCGCAGGAATCACACTGATGTCAGGATTTCAGATTTCAGTGTGTGTCTATTTATGGGACTGGAAGTCACCAGGCTGTAGGACACACTATTTGAAAAACTGAGCTGTTTCCCTGAACAGCCTTCGCTGGTCCTGCAGGATACCTGTATAATACCTCTGAAGATCACATGAAAACTTAACAGTTGCTTCAACTTTCATTCTTGAGGACAGGACATTAATGCAAATATAACCCAACACTTCTCATTATTACAAGATGTCCTTAACAACATTAATAAGCTTAAAGTGCAGCTCATTAAAACAGATCCGTTTCAGATGCAAAATTGATCTCTCCATACAACAAACACAAGCAAAACTGTGTATATCCTGTTTTTCCAGCAGTCTCCACCACTGTGCGATTATTTTCCAAGATATGACTGATTTTGCATCCAAGTGATCTACAACCTGAATCAGAGACATCCCAAATGTCCAATGACAAAGGAATAATGGGAAATGTATTACCAAGCTGCACACATGAACATACACAGGCAGAACACCTCTAGCATTTAAAAAAAGTAGGAGGTTTTTGATTGGTTGAGTTTTATAATGCAAGGGTGTTTTTGTGTTCAGGTGGGGGGGGTGGTTTCTGTTCAAATAAGGCACAAATATACACATCCATCTGCTGCTTTCGGGTGGGGTGCGGTTTCTTTCGTTTGTTTTAAATGTAGGAAGTACCAAACTATTTGATAACAATGAAGAAAGGGACACTTGTCTTTTCAAAATTAGGTCACTTCTTCTGTTAACAGCAAAATTAAATAAAACAGGTCAGACACACCCAAAGAAAAGTTCTATTTATTTTTCCCCCTTCCCTTTATGAATAGCATAATGAAAGAATGTAATTCTTCCATTTTGACTAAATGGGGGGACATTGATTGGAGCTAAACTTTAGCACCATAAGATTTTTCTGGGAGTAAGCAGTTTAGACAGCACTGTTACTTTTCAAGATTACAACTTTTATTTCAAAAGTGTTCATTTAGATAATCAGCTGCTAGGTAAGGCAGACTAAACTGCATATTAAAATGATTCATTTTTGAAACAACAGGGGTAATTTTTGGATGTTTTGTACATTATCAATTTAAGAACTATGCCAGTTTACCCAGAAGTGATACACACTATTTAAATGTAGGGTTGCAATGGATAAATTACATGAAGATAAACAAATACCATACTCTCTCAAAGGGGCAATGCTATACACACTATATGAGTAGATTATTTTAGATTTAGGACTTCAAAGCACCTTACTATAAGCATACATTTGCTTTGGTTAAAGCCCTTCTTTTTAACTTGATGCATTCAAATAAACAGCAAACAGAGCAGGGAAACAATTACTCATACTCAACCATTACCTACAACCACCACTCATCAGGAAAACTAGAACCAGCAGACACCCACCCAAGTGACAGAAGATGGAGATACGAAACAAAATGGAAAGTGACAATCAGCATGAGATTACACCACACTGCTAACAAGGTGTCATCAGATGGAGAATTTTCCAAAGTCAGAGCTTTTCAGAAAAAAACTGCTTACAGTATATTGAACATCCTACAAGCCAGCCAGACCTTCCAAGCAGCCAGTGCAGTTTGCAAGCTCACCTATCCCATTAAAAGCAGCAACTGACCTCCTTAGAATGAAATATGACCAATTTTAGATCCACACCTCTTTCCTTCCCACATGAAGTTCAAGCTGCAAACAGTTCATCTGCAAAAATCACTGGCTTACGAACCATACACTTGGACAGATGGCAGGACCCACAGCTATGTCTAGAGGAAACTGAACTGCAGTTAACCCAGAAATGTACCAAAACCAAAACCCAGCTTTAAATATGCAAGAGAATGTTTCTGCTTTGAACCACTGTTCTTTCTTCATGAAAAAAAAAAAGAAAATTAACAGGCGTACACCTGTGTCGTGTTTCAATACATTCATTAAGACTGCATATTAATTTCTAGTCACAGAAGAGGAACTTTTGCTTTTTTATCAAATATTCCATCACAAAGAAATCATTACTTTTACCTAGCCAATCTTGAAAAAAATTACAGATATTTTCTTTTAATGCAAGTCAACACTAAAGCTGTGAGTATTGACTTTACTAATAATCCTTAGGTCATTTTAGTGGTTGGTTAAAAAAATGTAACTTGGAGAGATAAAAGCATTTACTGAAGAAAAACTTTTTACTGAAGAGGTTAATTCTTCCACTGAAATTAAGAAACCTTTTCCCCCTTAACAAGCATAAACTCTTGTCACACACACACCATACTGAGACCAGATGTAACAAAAACAAGTGTCCAATAAATAAGGTAAGAAATTCATCATCTCCTTAAAAAATTTTTTTTCTAGTTCTTTGTCTTCTAATTTTAACTCTTGCATGAATATATTCAAAAGGCTTCACATAGCAATGCCACATTCACATTTTGAATGGCAATGGACTTCTAAAGTATTCAAGTGCACATCTGGGAACAAAGGACAAAATCATGAACCTAGTGAGGACTGAAAATATTTGTAATATCACTGCTATGAACACAGAGATGACTGCTAAATAAAATGAAGTACAAAAGAATAACTTGAAGGAAATAGGACTGAGTAGGTACTGCTTGGGATTACTAGCGACTGGAAGCTTTCGGACATGGAAGGAACACATAAGAATGAACTCTGCTCTAAGGAAAGCTTCTGTAATTTTTTTCTTCAACGTTTCACAGCATTATTCATTAAAGAGCCATTTTTCACACTAAGCAGAAATGTGACTGACCAAAACACTGATAAGAGGTTGTGTTCACTCAGAGTGACAGCAGTATGCAAGTCTGAAAAGTGAAACTTGAGACTGAATATGCTCAAATCACCATAAATGCATCCAGCAGACAAAAGGCACTTCTGTGCCTGGTGGGAA
>VZRQ01000147.1:11922-36646 GCA_013397975.1 Machaerirhynchus nigripectus | reverse complement strand
GGGGGCGGGGGGGGAGGGGTGGGAAGACGACGGGAAGGGCAGAAAATCCGTTGCTTCTAATCCAAGATCAAACATGTAAGGAAAATCCCCCGGAAGCAGAGAGCAGCATACTGATGAGTTTGGTCATTCTTCAAGACTGATTTAGCTACTGCCAAAACATAACTTCAATCATTTAAACTGTTGTCCCATGAATTAGGTGTTTAGACAGAAGTACACAAAATCAGTCAATGAAACTACAGAAACTACTTTAAGATTTCTTCAGTCTAAATTTGCTAAAAGAGCGTTGCTTAATGTCAATACATGCCTTGAACACAAATAATTGAGCATTTAATCTTAAGATGAATGCTCAAAATGGTTATATTAATCTAGTTAAATGAAAGGTTTAAAATGCCATTAGCAATCCAAAGGAAAAAAGTGGAAGTCTTAAGTGGCATTAACAGAAAATCCTAGTCATGAACTGCAGTAATATTTTTAATCACCTATAAAGGAAAATAAATTCTACCAACATACTGAAACACGTATAGCCAGGCTGTTACATTTTGTACAGTGGTGAAGAAAAGCACATGATGGATCCCTGTCACTTTCTCAGACAAACATCAAATCAAAACTATCATTCCTGACAGGATGTCAGAATGTAAAGTTCCTTTACAAAGTAGTGTCAGAAACCTTTATGCCAGGAGCACATTTCATCGTAAACTCAAGAACCCTAATCTTACCTTTTCTTTTCCATTTAAGTATGATGTCCCTATTCAACTGCAAAATGCATGAAAACTTATCTAGATATCTGAGCATGCAGCTCAAAGGTTTTCTACAGAAACATCCTGCACTACAAATATAATGATTTTTCTCGTTTCTTTGAAAGAATTAACCCAGTCACTCCAACATAAATTAACCAGATCAGCCAAACTACCATTATGGGTGTGCAAAGTACAGCATAAGATAATATAAACAATGCTATAGCTTCCATGTTCATGTTATAAAGGAACAATTATGTTTTAAGTGAGGATTTAATTTCAAGAAAAGACACTGAAATAAGGTTGCTGGAATTTCTGTCAGGTTAAGATGACCAACTCTGCATTAAATGACTGCTGTAGAGCTTTGGAGTCCATCTCCTGTTTTCTGTAAGAAATTAAGTCTTGTGGTTTCAAAAAAACCTAAATCACAGAGAGCCACAAAGCAGATGAGACATTCTAAAACATAGAATCACATCTAATCACAAGTTTCCAATATCTAAAATGTACTTGTAGAGAAGATGGGAAGTGTTCCCCTCACAAGGATACACTTACCTCATTTTTTCATCAAAAATCTCTCTTGAAAATGTGTTAAGAACCAAATTACTTTCCAATGAAAATCAATATTAAGTCATTTTTGTCACCAGAAAGCATTCCAGACAATGAAAATAGTCTGTATTACAAAAAAGGAAAAAAAAAAAAATCACCAAACTTTACTAGTTGTTCTCTGTGCCAACAAGCTTGAAGAATTAGAAGGAAATTCAAAAGTTGAACTAGGCTTTCAGACATTTTAATTTTATAAATATTCGGGTGAAAGTGACAATATTTCTATCAAAACAAGTCTTCTCATTTCTTCTCTTCAATCCACATGCGACCTCGAGTTTTGGATAGATCTACATTTATGGTTTTTATCTTGCCTGGAGTAATATGTCACTAGGGACATGCAGTTTTGCCTGACTGGTAATTTTGTTTGCTGGGAGCAGTAAAAAAAGAGTGTTTTGTTTGCAGGATCCTGTGCCTTGGCATGAAACTGAAGACATAGGAAACATGAAGGGTGCTGTTTCTCTAAAAACTTACACATTCAGACCAGCAAGGGCCTTAAACAAATGCAGTTACATTGCTAAATTATTTTATCAATTTATGTCATCAATTAGGATAAACTGGGAAAAAGCCATCCTCTAGAAGTGTATGCTGCAGGTATGAAGAGTTACAGGCAAATACACAACTTTTTCCAAAACTTTTTTCTACGTCTTCAAGACGCAGCCTTTTCTGCCTTGTTATCTATTCAGGTAAAGTCCATCTTTCACAAAATTAAATTGTTCTGGCTTCCGACAAGCCCCACATTTCTTAATCTTTGAAACTACTCAGCTGTCTTCCTGCCTTGCCTCTTCAGCCACATTAATTTACTACAGCACATCCATCCAATACTCCTGCTTCTCTCACCACATCCAGCATGAAAAGCTGTTTTCTGATGCCCTTCAGGGTTCAGCTTTGCTGGTTTTGCAACACTTTTTGCCCTCAATTAGATCAAACTTTAGCAAAGCATCCAACAAACACTTCTGTGTTCTCTTCCATGGGATCCCAAATGCACAAAGGTGCCAGAAAAGAAGAAGCAACAATAATTTCTCCTTCAAAACAACACAAAGCTGACAATGGCACATGGCATTTAGCAGTCAGAGTGATGCTATATGGCAACTATCACTTAGGCACTCAAGTTGATTTTCCACAGATCCCCAGTCAATCCATAAGCTCTTAGAGCAAGAATTGGGAGCTCCAGGCTGGCACAGCACAAGGCACAGCGTTGTAAGTGCAATTAAGCAGCAATTGTTAAGGTAACACTTTGCCTCTTGCAATCCCAGTACAAAATCTTGGTAGTCTCTGTTCAAAAGCCACCTAAACTGTTACGAGGGGTGCAAGATGATTGCAGAGCACTCCGCTAGCACAGTAACAGCAGAGACTCAGGCCTTTCCATCAGAGGCTATTCCGATCCAGCTGCAAACACACACATGCAACATCTGTTGAGTCAGGGCTGCTTAGAAGCAAGGATTAAAGCAGGCATCATACAACATTTTTAAAAGTATTTCCCATGGATTTTTCTCTTTAACTGAAAAGACTATGACACCATTCCTTATTACAAAAAGAAAAAATTAAAAATCAACAACAAAACTATTCAGTTTGGCTCCTTGAAGCAAAAGCAATTTTTAGTAAGTTGTGCAAAACTGTCCAAAGACTAAATTTTAAGGAAGCAACACACTTCATATTCACAAAAGAGTTCATCAAAATTCAGCTGTAGACATTGTAGTGCTGAATCAGTTCAGACTTCCTGAAATGCCATTTACAAGCAGTGAATTTCAGGTAAGCCACATACACTAAAAAGGAAGTGAGACTAATAGAACAGGATTCACTACAGTGAACTCCATAATACAAAACCATACTTAAAATCAGTGCAAGTAATTCTTGTTTTATGTAAACCATTCTACTGCAAAATTAGCTTGTACAGCACACAGAGCACTGTTAAAACAGCGTAAACACCTGGCTCGTGAAAAATACACCGTAGCAAGCAGGAGGCAACCCAGCAAAGAACACATTACCAATGTGCAGAGTGTAAAGCTCCAAAAGATCTATTCCTTTGCCCTCATCATCCTAAAACACTTCCCAAAACAGCTCAGAAGGACACCTGTACCAAATCAGAATACAAACTGCTTCAATGCATAGCCACTGCAACCTTTAATAAGACATTGTACACCAGCAAAATAAACCTCTTGTGCTGTTACTTGGAGAACGGAAAACCCTTCTACAGTCGTAATGAAATCTAAGCTATAATCTCAAAACCATTCAGCAATTTCAACCCCTGCATAACATTTGCAAGAACACAACTGTGCTTCTATGCTCCCAAGCTAAACAGGATTATTTTACTTGCCTAAGTACACTGGCATCTTGGCTCAATGCCTCTCTTGGCAGTTAGGGGCCAATTCCTAAATTCAACTCCAAGAAGGACAAGTCTGACAATACCAGAGTCATTGTAAAATTTCAAAGCAAACAGGGTGGCATTTTACATAGAGATTTATGTAACTTAAGTTTAAAAGCAGACCTGTCTGTTAATACATTAAGGGAGATGTAGGACAATACAGAGTTGGAGCACACTTTTACAGAACCTGTAATCCACTAGCCTGTGTCTGCCCCAAGTCCTCTCTTTGTACATCACTTCTAAAGTTTATCTGCTCCAAATGAGCTTTTCTGTGCATATTAATGACGTAGAAGATGACACTGCTTCCATCCTCTACCTTGTGTCTAAGTGAACAGCTCAGCCTGCTGCAGCCTCAGACAGCAGGAACAGCAGCTCTTCCCACCAACACCTCACCTCAAATGGGGCAGGGACCTGAAACTCCCCCATTTCTACATGCAGCAAATTACCTCAGGTCAGGGCTCTGTGCAAGGACAGCCTTAAACCACTGCACTGAACATAAAGTAGCAGAAAGCAGAATTTTTAGAATGCTGAGATATGTGTATTAAAACACTGTCTTAAGTGAAATATTCTTCTGAATTTTAAGTCAGATGACCAACTTTTTCATGCCTGGATTTGCATAATGAACCAAATTTAAATTCACGTATCTATGGTGAAATAATTAAATTATTATGAAGCTTATTAAATTAAAAATTAAATTTATTATGCAATTTATTTACTTATTTAATAAAATTATAATAATTTAATTTAATAAATTATTTTAAAATTGAAATTATTTAATAAAATTTAAATTATTTAATCAAATTATTACTAGCTGGCCCAAAAGCATATAATTAATTTATTTAGAAATGTTCTTAAAATGTTTGTGACCTTACAGATTTCCCATCTCTTCAGTATTCTGTAAAGGACTTTGATTTCATCTGCACTTTCCAACCCTCGTAAAACCTTTCCCTGATATAAGTCACCTGTGGCTACAACTTCAGCATACTAAAGCTCATTCATCATCAGCTACACTTGATAAATCCACAGGGATGAAATTAACTCTGCTGACAAAAGTTTGATTAGATAAGCATTGCTTTTAAGAAAAAAGCTGTACATAAGAAATCCAGGAAAGTGAAAGAAAAAACCTGTATTGTCTAAACAAAGACAACAGGACCATGACATTTGGATCCCACCTTCTACTCACTACCAACTGTAAAAAATCCTAATATGAAACCAGCTGCTGACTGTCAATTATTTTATGAGCATAATGCTTTATATGGTTACAGAGAGGAAAGGCCAACAGAACATATTAATTAGTCCATTCATGAGGAAACTGAATAGCTTAGATACAGCATGTCCCTTCAGTGTCCTACTTGTCACATATTCCCCTGATCTACTGACTACCAAGGGCACAGCTCAAGTACCTTTTACTATTGTACAAATTAGATTCACTCAGATATGGGCAGATGTCAAGTAGAACAAGGCACCCTCATTCAGCCTGTCTAGAAAAAAAATCAGCATAGGGAATGCTGTGCATCTCTGCGTTTTGGCTGAACTTCATGTTAAATATTATCCACTAAACTTAAGAATTAGTATTACTGAAGTTTATGAATTTAGGAGTCAATACTACATGAAAATGAAAAAGCTTTTATTGTTTATTTGTTCTTATTAGCAAAGCTACTTCTTAACTTAATGGACTAAGTTGCAGTGTGTATTTCAAACCCTTTAAAACCTTCTGTTTGAGCATTCAAAAGGTGAAATGCTTTCCCATTTTTCACCAGAAATTCTACACATCAAGTACTCAGTAATAACGACAAAAAGAACAATAGCAACAGGCAATAATAGCAATTTCCTTTATACAGCCCACAAACTTGATAAATACTTCTCAAGATATTACAGCATAAAGGTTAAAGCCAAGGTTATGATCATGCAGAACTGGGAAAAGGAACCAGTTCCTTCAGCTCCATCCTGCCCCAAAGACTAAACTCTATTCAATTCACAATATTGAATAGAGTTATCCCATTTTATCTTACACACATTCACCCTTGCAATAATGCCATAAGACCTAGTGGAAGTGTCCACATAGATATTACCTGTTATTGCAGCTACTAATGCTGACACAGAGGAGTATTAATGTAGGCAAATCCCAAAACACTCTTCATGGTAGGTATCATTGGCTGTGAGCCTTATCCACTCAAGTATCACAGCACAACCTGACCCAGCCCAGTGGTGCAGACCATGAAAAGCTGACTGGTATGCAACTAAAACATCCTTAACAGCAACCATCTGTACAAATTAAATGTCAGCCACACAGAACAACTGCTATTTTACAGGAAGTCTTTTCTGCAAATGACCTCACTAAAATATAGTCAACGTCTGTAAATAAGCTCCAAGAAAAATGTATGTATTATCAGTAACTGCAGCATCACCAGAAGAACATTTCAAGGTATGTAGACTGATACTTGGAACATTTTTACCTGAACTTGTTTAATTAAAAAAAAAATCATTAAGTTCCAATTTTATTAAGCAGATAATATTAAAGAGATCTTACTTTAAAAATAATGAAATAATGAAGAATATTGCATATTATCATTGCTACTCAGCCAACTGCAGCAAAGACTTCACGAACTTTGTCCACAAATGATCTCAACATAACAGAGTAAATCAAATCAACACTATCTACTGGGTAAGTCAGCTGCATCAGGACAAGGATTTCTCCTGCTGCTTCATAAAGAATACAGCATCTGGACAGACTTTTATAAAAAAATCCTCACATGGCCTTCCTGAACCAGCAAGCAGAGCCTGGAAGAAGCCAAGGGAAAGATGACTACAAGCCAGCATTACCTTTAAGCTGATTTCCTCTTGAGTGAAAGCAAGACAGCCTTTTAAATCAGGCACTATTTGCAGATGCCGAACCAGAATGAGGACATTAAGCAGTAGTGACTTTTTTTTTTAAATTAGGTACTAAATAAATCACAAAACCATATCTATGAAAACATCTAAAAGGCTTCAGGAAGAAGGAAGCCTAAAAACCATTTAACCTTTCTCTTAGATCTAGGTAACAAGAAAAGCAAATCACATGTTAAGAACCCAAACTTGGTTCCTACCTAGGAGTTGAAGCAATAACTAGTCTATTGTAATAAACTGATTTTTCTTCAATTTAAGAAAAGAACAAAGAAAAAAATTTCATTGTGTAGCTTTAATGCTACAAACATAGGAAAACTTAGAAATCAAGGTGCCTGAGGGAAGAGCAGTTCTTCTAACTTGAGCTCTTCTGTGCCAATAAAGTACTGAAGTTGTCCACAAAGGTACCGTTCTCCTAGATAATTATCATCAGAACAAAGCAGCAGCTCCAGAGTATCAAAGTTTATGGTTAAAAGAAAGCACTCAAGACCACATTACTCATATTACATGAAAAAGAAGAAGCACAAAGACTATAATGGAAAATCCTAAAATAACACACTGCTTTGATTCACAACTGTTGCAGGAAATCTGGAAAAAAAAAAAGGAAACACTGGGACTAATTACTCCAAAGGAATGAGGTGGCTGAGGAGCCTACAGCACTAGAAACACAGCACTTTTACGGAATCCATCAGAAAAATAAAACATTGCATCACCTAATTGTGATCTCTAAAAATGATCTTGTCTCCACAAAAGCAAATCCTTTAAGCACTTATTTAGGTACAGTTATATTCCATCGTGGAAGTTCTTCCTTTCCTGTAATATTTTAGGAATGTGGTTTAGCTGCTTGATCCCAGACTATTGTTGTTTATTCCAGCAGAAAAGAACTGAAAACTTTCAGGAAAGCTTCTATTGACTGCTACTATTCCCATCATCTTTATGGCAAATATAGCAGACTTGCAATCCAAAACTGGACAAGGACAATAGTGTTAAGAACCTGACATGCAGAACAAGCTTCTGTAAGTAATAAGTTAACCCTGCTAAAGGTTCCCCATACCCACCACCTCAGGGGTTTTACTGCTGTCTAGAACAGTTTCAGCAGTCAACAGTAAAAGCCTTTGGTAGACTGATCACTACAGACACGTAAAGCATTGTGGTTAATCACTTATGAAACCATCCATTGCTCTGTCCTCCAGCTCTTTCCTTCAACAATCAGGTTTGTCCCTGGTTCCCATGAAGGGCTCTACACTCACAGCTTTCCAGACACAAATGAAAGTGTTAGACAAATGGCACAGTTATTCTAAGTAAGAGAATAAAAAAAAAAATTAATTACCACATTAATATTTTGGGCTTTTTAGAAAACACAGGTCAGTTACTCACAAAGAGTCTCTCCACATCATCTCTGATAAGCGAAAATATCTCCTCTGTTCTTCATGCACCTGTGGTCAAACAGAAAAGAACTGAAGCAGAGTCACAGACAGACATCCCCAAACAGCACCTGCCTCTCAGATCCCGTGGATTTTCACAAAACAAACCAAGATTTGTTCCAAATGTTCACGCACAATCTATCTGTTTCCCCATTTCACTTACTTTCTCTGGTAAAATTACAGAGATGAAGGAGCACAAAAGCAAGAAAAGTGCTTCTTGTCTGCATGCGTTAGGCTGCTCTTTGCTGTGGAAACAAGGATGAATTATGAAAACTAGTCAAGTGAACAAAGAGCACATGCCCTAGATTTTTCAAATAATCTCCCGGTTTAACCCAGTTGTTCCTGAGCCTGCCTATCCCACGAACAATTTACTAAAATGGAAGCTGTGACTCATTAAAACCACCTTTTTAGAGAAACAGCTCAAATTATTTATAAGCAAGACGTAATCACACTAATTTGTATACAAGAGGCCAAAATCTTAATGACTTCCATTTCTAAGATCCAATACTACAGTTGATAAACAAACTCCTAGTTCATTTTTTTTCTTATGTCTCAAGAGTATGGTATCTTACAGCCTTTAACCAAAATGAAAGACTACAGACTATATTCTGGCTCGTGAAATCATACCTCCACTTGAAAGGACAGTGAACAAGTTGTAACATTTCTATTTGCTGACATTTATTTATTAGGAAATATTGCAAAATATAAACTGTGCAATACCCCTGAAAAGAGCCACACTTCAGATTTTTTGTCTTTTACATATTTTACATTTATAAACATAACTGAATAATAAAAACTTAGTAGCTGCATGCATTGGATATTTCTTTAAAGCAATTTCCTATTAATTCATAGCCCAAAGAAGAAATTCCTTTTTCTTAGTCAATACTTTTAAGATACAAAAGCAAATTTTTAGATAAGGTCACAAAACAGTATTATTCATGTATAAAAGAAAATAAAAGCTTCTGCAAATCATCCTCTCTCCATCAACTACTCTGTACCATGACAAATAAAATTTTGACTTCAGAGAGTAGACACAAGCTCTCCTAATTTAAGAGCCTGTCTAAAATCTTATTTTGCTAAAGCAGACTTAGACATTTAGAGGAAGGAAATAGCACACAGTATTTGTAAGCATGAATTATAAATTCAGTGTGTGCTCTGCAATACTTTAAACATGCCACAACTGAGACAGCATCAAACAGAATTTTGATTTGTTTAACAGCACCTAACTTGCACACTCTCTCCCACTGATACTACAGCAGCTGGTAAAATAAAGTGGTTCTTAACTCCTGGTGTTGCTACACCTCGGGACATCCTTTTGTAGCAAATAAACTTTATGTTTTCCTCTGTTAAAGAAGTCTGCTGAGTAAACAGGATGGGTTTAATCCATTCTTCATCATAAAACTAGCATTCAGAAAGTGCCACATCACCTGAGCTGTTCTCCTACCATCATTACTCCATTATTTGTGAAGTCCTATGTGATGTGCAATGTGGTTACTGCAATTAGGATGGCTCCTGCAGTCTCAGTTCTTGTTTTACCATCCTGTGGGCATTGCACAGGATTCTCTAATGAGACCAATATGTTACACAACAGTATGACAGGATCAAAAATTTCGATATTAAAACAGAATTTTTCATACTCAGAAAAATTTTCATTAACTTTTATCTTTAACAATAGAGCTTCTATCATCCTCAGTGTTGATTCTACATTCCCAGCATACAGATATTAGAAATTCACACCTCTGCTTGTACCTCTGCCACAGAAAGAACAAATCTGATCGCCAGTACAAACTTGCATCCCCCCCCTGAAGCTGGGAGCTCAATTTCTCACTACTGTGCAAGGTCCTGAGATCTCTGGTTGGCAGGGTTTGCTCTTGTAGCTGATATTGTATTTTGCCATCATTCTTTCAGAAATGCAAAAAGAAGCACGTATATTAATGAATAAGGATACATTTCCCATACAAATGATTACATTTGTTTTAGCAATCTTCAGCCTGAATACAGGAAGACGATTTAAAAAGAGGTGTGGTTGAGACCCATGTAAAATCGTTGAGCATTCCTGAGAAGTTACACTACTTCTAATTCCAACTCCATAAAGCAAACACACTACATGCATTGTCATATGCCACTGAATGCAGCTCACATGGTGGATACCCTGTGAAACTTACTTTTATGCCTGTAATTCATCTGTCAGGAAGCTCTAGATTATTCAGGGTTGATACTGCACATTGCTTACGTAGGTTACTTGTATCAGTTACAGCCAGCTCTTCAGAAACAGCAGCAAATTAGTGACAAAAGACATGCCAAGGAGTAACAAAGTGTGCAGGGCACAGCCTAGCAAGCCATTAAATGAAAAAGGCCACACATCCTCAGGGGCAAACGTGAGCATCCAGGGAACTTGAGAAACACTCGTCAGGTCAGAGGCCAGACCTCAGCAAACATCATTCCTACAGCAGGCAAGTTGTTTTCAAATGATTCTCAGAAATCACAAAGCAGATGCTGGGATTGAGCCTGACCTAAAGTGGTAACACAGTCCTTCCTCCAGCACAGCAGACAACCTGAACCAAAAACTAGCAAAACACAGCCGCTGAAAAACAGAGTGCTTGTGAAATCCAAGGGGGAAAGAGGCTTAATTCTCACTTGGGAACACTACTGAGGGCCACAGTCCCATGTTACTTAGTTTGACCCAACTACCACTTGCCTACTTTGTGCTGGACCAAACTACCCAGCTGCACAATCCAACAGCTGTCAGGGGACAAGCAGTGCCAGCACAGCCAACGCTGCCTCAGCCTGGCAGCTGCCGCAAATCCCTGGCACCCACTGTGCAAAGAGAGAAGGAAGCAGCACTGTCCCTTTCAGCAGCAACTGATTAAATCTGACATCGAAATACGCTCTTAGAAGAGTGGCTTTGATCTCTAAGAAAGTAATAGTAAGAGAATCTCTCTGTAAATACAGAGAATATATGCCTAAAAAAGCATTATCATCTTAGAAGTCAGATGCAGACTAGCCTCATGTAGGCAGTTTTCAGCATGAACTTCGTACACATTTCTGGAGAATAGCAGTCTCCCAGTTTATATAACAGGCATCAGAGTTGCATTACCCAAGAGCAGCATTAACCTATATCAACTATCACCTGATAATCATTACCAAGTAGAATAATTTAAAAACTTCCACCTACAAACCAGAAATATATAAATACGTAAACATTTTCCATAAAAATTCAGTCCAGACACAAAAGAAACCCCGTATTATAGACTACAGAAAATACAACTGAAGCTGGCTTATTTGCTTCAGTCAGCCAAAGTCCTGCATTTTGAAAAACTCAGTGTCATAAAGAAAGCCAACAAATTGTCGAAATACAGCTCTAGGTAGCAGAACAGATCTTATCCTAACAGAAATTGTGCAATTGCATTTGTAAAGAAGTCTTACCCACCAAAAGCAGCGCTACCATGCTTGTTAACTGTAGTTACAGAATGGCCTTTGTTATTGTACTTTAAAAATATGTTTGATAAAAATTTTATTCAACCTGTTTTAGGAACACAAAATAAAACAAGCTTCAGCATGCTCGCACAAGCTTAGAAGTCTTCAGTAATACTTCAAATATTAATAAAACCCCAGCTTCTTAGTGTAGTATTTCACTTACACAGAAAGAGAAAACAGTTCCCTGAAGCACATCGAGTCATTAATACACTGTGTATAAACCACACCTAAGTAAAACACCTGCAGTTTAAAATAGCACCATAGGCAAGAAGAAAATGCTATGTTATACTGAATAGCTGTGCTAAGCCTAACAGACCTGGGTTGGATGCCCTTATACTCTCAACACTGGGAGCTTCAGCAATTACAGCATAGCATAATCCAGTCCCAAGGAATGAATGGACTTCTCTCCCATTACCCTGAGCCCTAACGAGATCATCTGCACACACAGCAATCCTAGCCTGGGACCAAAGAGAGGGTGACAAGGAATAGGCTGCAAATGACACCCCACAGTGACAGTGAGTCTAAGATGCCATCACAGGGAGGGGACAAGGATGCAGCAGGGACCAGTGCCCCAAAATACAGGAAAGCATGCGTGAGGCAAGTCAGCTCCCTGCCAGAGCCACAGTAACCTGACAGGTTAGTGACTCACCTGGGTTCATATCAGCTCTGTTCCCTGGACAGCAGCACTACTCTGTCTCTCCTGCCCCTGGCTCCAACATCTGCACCCTCACGTCATCCCCAGCTGCAGGTCCAAGCATTGTTTAGAGCTGTGCACAGCACCCAGATGGTCTGGCAGTGGCAGCTGCCCAAAATGCTGTTGTCCTCCTACTGCTGCTCCTACAGCCATAACACAGAGCAGGCCCCTATCAGTGACAATGCCCATAACTCCTGCTGTTTGCCCGTGTCCAGACAATAAAGCAGCTTCCATGCCACCCCTCTTCTAAAGGCAATGTGAGCTTCTGCTTCTGTGCTTATGACTGCAGGAAGGTTTTTAATCATTATCTCCCAAGAGTGCTGACAGTACAAAGTTATGAGTCTTACCCTCCATGGATTGATTCCATTTGCCAGGAACTCTATTCTGGACAGTCAATGTCACAGATTTAGAGGCACCAGCTAGTACTCTGGAAGCGTTAATGAAAAGGCCAGTTCACATCAGACTGGAAACAAGTGATAAAAAACAGGAGATAAAAGCCTGTGAAGCTTCCTAGTAAAACAATGCACATACACTTCAGCAGACTGAAATCTTCCAGTCTTCACAAGTGACTACTGGATAGCCAATATATATTAAATGGCAATAAAAGCAAAAAAGCTCAGAACATTAAAGCCCATTTTCCCATCTTCTGCTGTAAAACCTCTTGGCACCCTCTCCTATATCACACACCACAGTATCAGAACCACCTGCATCACTGAGAAATTGAATCCTTGACATTTCCTTATTGCTACCATTCAAGTATCCTTGTGACAAGCCACCTTGGAATCACTTTCCATGAACTCCAAGCCTTCCCACCTGCTGTTACTTCCATCAACGATGTCCTTTGCCCAGAGGCTTCACCTAAGATACATCCTTGGGAGAAGAAGAATGTACATATGCAAATAAAGGCCTGAGAAAAATGCTCCTAGATCAAGTTAGTCAGTATGATTTCCAACACCAATTACTGTTAGCAAGCTTACTAATTTTGCAGTGCTGTCATGGGCAAAGGTGGAAGCTAAGGAAACACCAGGCTGCAGATCAACTTGGAGGCATTAGTTTTCCTTTATTTTCTAAAGCTATTTTGAGCAGACCTTGAAATGGCACAAACTCTGAACTGACAATTCAGGACACACTAGGTCAGAAATGTACCCAGAGCACAACACAGCTCACACTACTCCCTGCCTTATCGTAAGCCTCACAAATGACACGAGAGCTGAGTAAGATGCGCTTCACATGTTGATCATTCAGCTTTAGTTAGTGGCACATGGATGTTTTCTAACATAACAGATTTAAAAGCAAAATGAGATCTGGATTTCTGATGATACTTATGCTAGAAATGGACATTAAGAACCTCCCAAACACAAGGATCTTGAGCACCAGTACAGTAACAGTCCAGCTTTTTTGGCTCCAATGACCACCTTGAAAGAAAAGCCAGAAGAGAAGCCACACAATCTTTAGATAACTGATTGGCAGGGAACAGAAAATGCCAAGATCATTCTAGATGTCCCAACTCGTACCAAGACTCATTTCCACCCTTAAAATGCCTCTTTCTTAATCATCAGTAATGAGCGATTTTTCTCTGACATTACAGATATTTGTTCTCAAGTCCACAAGAAACTACAAGAAAACGGTTTGTCTGAGCATATCTGTGAACATCGAAGTTTCTTGCCTTACCTCTCTAACAGTGAATTTGCTAAATAAGACAGCTCAAAATGAAGAATTGTTTTACCTCTGAGAAGCACAGCTTAAATTGTTAGCTCAGTCAATCCACGACCAGAAAAAGTGAAATGAAGCTTTAGCTGCATTCTGTTAAGATTTCAAAGCTATTTAATATTCTACAAATATATACATTTAGCTTTTTCAGGTAAGCTGAACAAACTTCTCAGAAAGCCAAAAGCAATCAGTAGCTTAGCAGAATCTGCTTGAGTTACATACCCTACTTTGTACAAAGCACTAAGCTTTCTGTGTCTTTATCGGCTCTCCTAATAAAGAACATAAGGCTCTGTAATTTGATCTACAAGAATTTAACAGTTAAGAGTTTGTTCATCAAAAGAGAGTTCTGATATTTTCAAGTCATTAGCAGTGCCTAACATCTCAAGTATATAAACCAGCTTTTGAAAGCCCTTGGAAAAAACTGCTCCCAGGGAAGAATTAAACATGACATGGTCAGAGAGTCCTACAAACAAAAACTAAGTATTTTTTTCATTTGAACATTTGTGTTTTAAGTATTTACACTGCTGTGAAGAGTTTAGATTGCAGGAGTTTTCAAGAGATGTACATTTCAAGTGGACTGTATCCAAATTATTATATGTAACAATACAAAATCCTTCTAATTTCTATCCCAGTGAAGGCTGACAAACTGTGTAAATTTTCAGCAGACACTTGACACTTTAAAAACATGATACTCACCCACACAGTCTCTCAAGTCATCTATTTTGTACCAGGAAAATTAATCAGAGTAATTTTCAGTGTGTTAATTTAAGGATGTCTACTGCAACATCTGGAAAAGGCTATGTAAGGAATACAGAGCATGTACATACATAAATGTTTATGTATCCTTCAAACTAGGAAGTCTTAGGCTACCAACAACACAAAAATATCTGAATACTTTGATCAACACTCAAGAATATCTTTAAAGCTATCTTGCTTTCTTGGCTACATGAACTGTTTAATCAACCTCTGTTAAACACCAAGTTCCGTATGAGAAAAGCATCACACAAAAGTCAGACACGAAAGCTCAGACTGAAGACCTAATTAGCCAGGCTATCTGTCTAACAGCAGTTGATTTAGGAGCAGTGACAGAGAAAGAACACTGCCTTCTGGCATCCTCCCTCTGCCAGAGTTTTAGGGACTTCCTCCCACAAACTGCATCTGGAATTCAGGCTTGAGCACTTCAAAATTCAATTTTTTTCTTCCACTAATTTGTCTAATCACATTTCAATCTAACTTGCACTCAAGATATCCCATGACAATGAAGTCTTAATATAATTATACACTGGGTAACAATGGAGTCTCACAATATAATTACACATTATAGGAAAGCATCCTTCAGCTACCACCTCAATAATTTCCTAATACACCACCCATAGTGGCTTCCCACCTCCAATGCCATACGAGACTTCCTCACTATAGTTTCCCAAAGAATCCTCCCCTGCTGATCCACCCCTCTGACCTCCTGTACTGCCTCTTTACTGTATGGAAAGCTAGGAGCACCTCCACACAGAGCTACACAATATGCTGCCTGGTTGTGTTAATTGAACAGGAACAGTTTCACTGCAGTTTAGTCACTAAAAGAAAATTATTATTTGCATACACAAAGTATCTCAACTTTCCTACTCGTCATGGCAGGATCCCAGGGCTATCTTTCGCCATTCCCAAGTAGTCCAGGTTAATTTTGACATCTAGAACAAGGTTTGGGAAGAGAAAAACTTGTCACACAAGTTTGCGCACTATTATCCACTGTAGATTTTATTTTAAAGAACTGCAGGGTAGAGCATCTCCAACAGAGTTAACTATTGGCTTCTGCAGCCCTTTGAGCTCTGTCTCTAGTGTAATCATACAGCCCTGCTCCTTGTCTGAACGGAAAGTTCACATAACTCACCAAAAATCTGTGGCATCCTGCTCTTTTCCATGTATATGGAATATTTCATACAGAATTCCACAAGATCACAGCTGCACATAAAAATCAATTTCAACAATAGCGCTGAAGAAAAAAAAGATCTAATTTTTGCTTCCGAAGGTACTCAGGCAGTCACTGTCTCAGAATCACAGACACCATTTCATGTAAATCACTAAATGAATACAAGTCACAGGAGATACAGAAGTCCTAACAGACGTAATACCTTGTACCATGATCCCAAGCCAAGCCCCCTTCTCACAAATTCCCCCCAGCAGCTGTTACCACAGCAGAAAGCTCTGGCTGGGCTTGCACAGAGAGCACTGGTCACAGCAGAGCTGAAATAGCACAAAGTTAAAGTGAAAAGTTATCTTGCAGCCATAAACAATGGGATAGAGGGATTTAGGAGGAGACACTGCATTTCTTTACAATGCTGAAAAGACAGCACAACCAATTTGAAAGGAAAACAGCAGGCAGCTACCCCAAAACACAAGGAGCAATCAACAGTGCTGTCCTTTGCACTGGCAATAATATTTTAAAATTCATTTTAATGTAAAGCAGAGTGAAGAAATGTTGGCAGTAATGCTGCTGGCTTTTGTTTCCTCTGCATTTCCTCTCAGAAAAAAAAAATGAAAACATTGCACTTGGCAACCCATATTCTCATGCTGTTGGCACCACTAAGTGAGGGTCACTTCTATAATTCAATGAATGAACAGTATTTTTTCAATTACAAGCCCTTGCCAATCAAATTATTCATCCAGCTAAAACAATAAAACAATACTAACAACAAAATCACGTAGTAAAGTGCAGGTTAACCAATAATAAGGGATCAGAAGCGCTATGGGACATTCAAACTTCTTAACCAAAACAAAGAGTTTACCTGAAGGTGAGAGGCTATGGCAGTCTTCTTTCATTAAGCTTTTGATGCTCCTCCTTAAAATGTGTCAAATTATTTTGCTTTTATATATGCACAGGTATGGATGGCAGCAATCAGAATGACTCACGTTCCAGAACTAAAATACCATTGTGTCAGGAATGACACACACAATTCGTCAGGAAGCCTCCTAGACAGTTTGTTTTGGTGAAGAAGGCCAGAAAGACATGAAGTTAGAAAGCAGTTTCTGGTGGCAATAAGCCCTTTAAAACTGGGAGTAAGATCAAGCTCCCCCCTATCCCCTATGAGCACATTTTGCCCAACCTGCATGGCGGCACAGCCGTGTCAGGCTGCTTCAGTGACACACGAGTGTTACACTACAGGGCCCTGTGAAAGGCTCTTAGTAATGAAAATCCCAATGTCAGACTTCCTAGACACGTCTGGGATGGCACTGAAACAATTAAGTCAATAGAAAGATAGCATTTTCTCCTCTGATCCACTCGTTTCTTCCTCCTACCATTTCTTTTTCTGCCATTATTTTGGGACTGTAAAGTGTTGCCATGCAACCTCTTACCTTGCACATTCACGTTTTCCAGGCAAACTCCCTCCTACCATTAATTTTACTAATGAATAAACAATCTGAACTAGTAGCAGGAGCTGGTGACAACCATAACGTGGACTCTTCTATATACACATGGAGAACACAAGACACTGCTGCACAGCAGCCCCACACCACGTGACCTGGCACCACCACCAGAAGGGTGCCAGCACTGCCATCCCCTGCTTCCCCATGAAATACATCTAAATTTAATCACTTCTTTCACTCCACACCAGCAGATCATTACAGCCTAACCAGAAAATACACTCATTCCCCATGAGGATGATGAAGTGGGATTTTCAGCTGTAATCCCAGGATTATTTGCAGGGAGAAGCCACATTTCTGCCTCTGAACAGCCCTTTAGCTTGTCAACCTCTGCCCTAGGTTTAGCTTGGATCTCCTCCCTTAGGTACAGCTGTGCCATGAAAGAGCTCAGCACCCTTGGTTGCTTGTCCCTGCTCTCTGCCATAAGGCTCCAGCTGAGCTGTTCTTAAGTACTTTCTAACCTATTTACTCAGGATCAACCAATACAAAGAGTGATTATTTAGGCTGTTTAAACCACTCCAGCTTATTTTGGTTGACATTCTGCAGAGGAGCTCACATAAATGTCTAAGCTGCCAGAGGTAAGTTTACAACCCCCTTACCAAAATATTTTCTCCTCCTACAAACTAGGAATGATAGCCAAGAGCAAAAGAAAGCCAGCAGCAAAGAAATCCCTGCTGTCATCCCAAAAGAAGCCAGGGCTGTTGGCACACTCATCATCACCAAAGAAATCAATCTTAAGAGGACAGCAGTCCAGTGTACATCTTCTCAACCCTTTCTCTCTGAAAAGACATAACTTGGAGCTCCATGAGCCAGGACAGCCATGTGAGCACCTACAATAACACTTCACACAAACCCCTGCCCTTGGAGGAGGGCAAGAGATGCTGGTAAAGTCCACCACATTGCCTTAAGGCTACAAGAAAGAGAAAAATGCTAACACCACAGGCTAGAGTTAGACTACTTGCTTACTCAGATGTTACCAACAATCATAACTGTTCCTTTATACAATTGTACCCAACCCCACTCACTGCCACCACAAACACCAGAAAAATAGCCAGTGGAAGAAAGACTACAGCAGATTAGCAAGATTTGGGAACAGAAACTGCCTTTTTGTTCTGCACACAGGAGGCACTATCATAACAAGGTCTTGGTGCATCACTGTGGCTCTTAATTATCATCAAGCAGACACACCAGCTAGAACACTACGAAAAAAAAAGGAATTGCAGTTGGAACACAAAATCTCAGAGTCCCTCCCTTCTTGCTTAAGGAAAGTGCTAGGGGGGTTGTACCATGGTTCATTTACAGCCTCACAGCAAACTCCTCCACATACCAAAATTTACCTTAATACAAGGTACTAAACCATTCCTGAAAAAGATTAGCAAAGATACAGGCCAGGCTCTCTTGTAGCAAGTGATACCACCAACATCACTGAGTAAGTGATGAGTTAACAACACTTCCACCAACCCCAAGATGGGTGATAACATGATCATCTCATTACTCTTATCCTTTAAATAACAGAACTCTGTTTGGACATTAAAGACAGAATTTTCAGACTTGGGGGTAAAATATGGTACCAAGCCTCACTTGGATCACAAAACTTTCCGCAGTAGTCCTTTTATCATTACAGAGACAGTGAATGCTGGCACATTTACTCCCCCATGACAAATGTGAGCAACGGCAAGAGACTGGTCAGATTTACAGAGCCACCAAAGGAGCAGCGTAAGGCAGCTCAAGCAACCTGGTAAATTCAATATTGCTGACTTATCTAGATTTATCCTCCACTTCCTTTGTAGTTCAAGTGTTTAATTCCTAATTTCCAACTTCAGTGTGTAAGCTTGCAAAGTCTTTTGTCTGTATCTCTCACAGGACATACACCTTGGTGGAAATATTTTAATTCCACTGTATAAAAACAAGCTTATAACAGCAAACACAAGAGCCCAAATTAAATTTCGAATCATAAAATCATTGCTGTGTTATAAGTTCAACATTAAAGAGAACAAAATTGGTAACACTGTTACTGTTAAAAGCTTCCAACATAAACAGACAACAAAATATATTTGTTAATAAGTGTCAGCAATACAACCTCATTATAACTTGTAGTTGCTACTACTTAAGTTGCTCACTAACAGTGAGCTGAAAGATGATCAGGGAGGGGGGTGGTAGGCATAAACAATTAACACAGGTCTTCTACAATTCTGGCACCATGGTGGATAATCAGCTTCTGAAAAAAAAAAGAAATGCATATACAGAACACATGCCCACGTCTGTAGGATTCTACTGCCACTTGCAGCTTTCTTTAAATAACGGATGTGCTACTCACTTCCTCAATTCAAAATCTGTGGGCAGCCATACTTGCCCAGAACCATGTGTTTTGCAACACTGAAACTGTTTTAGAGTCAGGCACTGAGAAGCCAAAAGTTGACAAGGCAGAAGAGCAACCCATTTCTCCTTCTTCGCTCCCTTTAGGAGCCAGGCACCTGTCAGCAGGATGCAGGGCAACGTTTGAATCCTCCAGAACTGAGAAGACGTTTTCCCCCTTCCTTAATGCAGTGTAAAATTTCTGTTTTAATATAAACATTTACCTGAAAACATTAATTTAAGCGTTACATGGATCATTCGGCTTCCTCACAGATGGAAAGCTAATTGGAGAACAGCAATCCTCTTTAAAGACATCTAGAAACATGACTAGTTTGAAGTGGGAGCAATGCCCTGGTCCTGCTGAGTTTGATGCTTCATCCCCAGCATTTGATGGTTCATCTGCTGGGAGAAGACGTGCTGCGTTCCCTCTACTCACCTTCAGACACAACTCCTGCCTCTACCTGTGACAGCAATAGCAAGGTGTAGCTACAGGGTGAGTTAGCAAACCGATAAAAACATTACTGAGTCGGTAAGTTTCACATGAGCTAAGCAGCATGAAATAAATAACCCTGCAATCACTCAAGCATTAGCTCTGCCAACAGAGCTGAAGCAGGAAATCAGGGCACAAGGCAGGACCACCCAGAGGCACACCTGATGAGGTACCTGCAGCACCAAACTGTCTCTAAAGCCTCCAGCATCAGATTTTGCTGTCTGAGTGTGAATCTTCTGCTTAATTTTCAATCCCTAAAAAGTTTATGAGGAAGTTTGAAATTTAAAAGAAATATTTTGCATTGTTTTCTTACAGATCTATTATAAAATGTAAAAAACTATAATCATGTATGACAGAACCAGAACTTCACCTTTAGAAAGCCAGTACAGTACAAATGTGCTGGGTATTTCAGATCGTAATCTTAACATACTGCTGGATACCTCCCATTAGCATTATCAGATAAGGTCAGTTACTCAAAGGAATCAACGTTCTCACAATACTAAATTAAATGCATGTGGAACACATTCAACTTAAACTAGAACAGATCACTCACATGGAGATCCCAAAGAACAAGGAGGAAGAAGGAACTGGGTTGAAATTCACATTTATCCTTGCTTTTTCAACCTATAAGATTCTAATACTTAATCATTATCACTCACACTCATTCTGCTGATTTTTTCATTACATGGCACCTCACCTTCCTCATAACAATCTGCACTTGACCAGATGGTTATGGTGTGAATTAAGCTCATCTACCATGCACCACGGTTTTCACTTGTCATGATGCTAAATCCTGGTCTGCAGTTTCTGAATAACAGACTGATAAAATGAGTTTCTTTTCCTCACCAAGAAAATAGGAACAAAGTTCTTCCCTCACTGCCCTGAAAAGATGGAAATTTACATTCATAACAGGACTCATATGGTGAGTGGCTAAGTATTGCAATATTTGTTAAAGCACATACTTTGAAGTCCTCAGAGCAAGGACAGGCACTCAAATTACCCCATCCCTAGTTTTATCCACGAGATCCATGCAACACATTCCCATAAGCTTTGTGCCAACTGTTTTATTTCTTGCAAGGTGGAACAGCTTAGACAGGACCTCTGTCCTAAAGCAGCTTACACCTCCCACTTCAGGCAAATAAAGAGACTTCTGAGAGGCAGGACAAACAAGTACATATGCCAGGAGGCAGGAGCCAAAGCAAGTGTCTGACATCACAAGTGAATAATCCTGCTGCTTTGCCTACTGAAAACCATTTCTGCCCTGGTCCCATCCACACCTGCACTTTCACCCCAAAACACCTCCTACTGTGTAAAGCCCTCAGAGACAAAGCTCTATGAAAATAACCCAGATACAACTGGAAGATTTTTCAATTCCCCTGAATGCCCACTGAAAGCATGCCTTTGCTCCCAGAGACTAAAATCTAACATTGTTTAATTACCTTATAGTTTCTCAAAGACACTTTGCTTAGGGCTAGCCAATATACTGAGAAAAGTTTCTTCCACAGCAGCGTTTTTAATTTATCCACAGAGCTCTAATCTCACAATTTTAAGTAACCTGTTGCAACGCAAATAGTTAAAAAGAAAACTATAAAAACGCTTCCAGTCAGTACTCTGACAATGCAATAGAGCTGTGAGAATTTAAAAAATCTGAAAGCAGAGAACCTTGAAAGGAAAGCAGAACATACATTGCCCCATATATTTAAGCTTTTACCTCCCACTCACACTGAAACCCATAAACACTATGCCAGATCTGTGACAAAAGCATCCATCCCTGTGAACCCAGCCCCAGGCTGTCAAAATCAACTCTGGTAAGAGTCATTAGAAAAGTTTTGCACTACTGATACAGTGAAACAGCCAAACACTGAATATGTTCTGATGCTGCTGTTCTTGAAACACTTCAAAATTGAACAATTTTTGCCATAGTGCAGCTTCACAGAAAGTTTTGCCAGCATAGACATATCATGTAAAAGAGTTAAAAAAAAAAAAAAAAGCCATATACTAGGTATCACAGCTATTTAAGCAACCTTCCAACCATGAAAAACACAAGCATTTCTGACAGCTTTGCTTGTGGTGTTTGTGGAGGTGATAGAGTAGTGCTAGCAAAAACACTTCCAGCAGAACACACTGCAGATTCCTTTGGAGTCTCTACCAATGCTTTCTTTGTAGTGTTGATTAATTATCCCTTTCTAACAGCTGTACCACGCCAAGAACATACAGCCCTGGAGGTAACTTCAATGATCCCTTATTTCACACAACAGAGGTTATCCCTTCAGATCCAGACAACCTGGGCTTGATCACCATTGTCAAAGAAACACGTACAAGTATCGTATTATGCTGAGATACATACATGCAACATGAGATAGCTTGTTTTTTTTTTTTAAGATCTCCAGCATTTTTCTCAGCCTGCTGGAAAACAAAACAAAGAAACAACCACACTTGTGACTAGAATTCATAGAACCATAGAACAGTTTGGGTTGGTAGGGACCTCAAAGGTCATCCTATTCCAACCCGCCTGCCATGGGAAGGGACATCTCCCACTAGGCCAGGCTGCTCAATGCCCCATCCATCCTGGCCTGGAATTCAGGGAGAAAAGACAAGGCTTTACTTTGTATGCCCAATCCTACAGTGCCTCTGGACCGTTCATGTGCCAGCAGAAGAACCCTTCCTGCAGTAGCTACATCTCAGTTCCCCTCTGAGCCTCACGTGCTGTCCCAGTAGCAATACCAGCTGCACATACTCCTTTCCCTGTTTTGCCCCGACAGGCTGCCTGAGATGATCCCAGTGCTCGTTATCATTCCACAGACATGCTCTGCTGTCATTTTGGGGACTCCACTGTCAACTATATCAGGGAATCTCGGCCAAACCCTCTTCTTCTGGCTGGGTATATTTGCTGTTCTGCTTCATACATCACCATAAGTTGTACCAATGATACCATGAACTGCAGAAGGCTCCAAGCCACTATTAACGCTACAGATCAAGTACAGTGGAACTACAGCCTCAGATGACTTTCAGTTTAGTGAATCTTTTACAGAAGAGCAGAAGAAATTCTTTAACGTAACCAAAAAAAAAAAAAAAAAAACTGACTGGGGCAAAGTCACTAATTCATTTCTGACACCTAGTGTCATTGGCTCACTAGAAGCAGTCTTGCTTCTCTGAAGCAGAGCAGCATGCTAATTCGTGCTGGCACCTCACTACAATTTTTTGAACTTTAAAAGTCAAGGAAAATGTTTAGAAGCACAATTTTGAAAATCACAGAATCAAAGACATCACAAGAAGTGCATTCAGGATAGCATTTAATCCAAGTTACTACACAAACTTTTTTTACTATCAACACTCTGCAGCATATTCTAGTATTAAACAGGACTGCAGATCAAGCTCTACCATGAAATCAGAAAAGTGGGAAGAGTGCCCTGAAGGTTATTCATTAGCATTATCTCTATGTGTAGCTCACTGGGGAAAGAATAAGGAAAACTCCTCTGTGGCATTCTATTCAAATGTATGAGACATATTTAAATGGGTAAGGGAAGTATTTCTGATGCAAATTTCACAGCAGGTCCATCAGTTTCATTAACACTCAGAACATCCAAGCTGAAGAGCCCTTTGCCATACAAAACTGAAGAAGATGTGCAACATGCATCTCCTGAATTATACAAAGGTGCCGAGCCAAGACTCCAAGAGTTCTTAAGTTAACACCGCACTTTTCATACGGAGGCGAAAACTCCTGAACGGTACCTACTGAAAACAGAGCTTGGCCTAAATTTTATGTGAACAGGGAGAAGAGGAAACTGGCAAGTTAATTACAACCTATAGCTACGTCCCCCTTTCTAATGGCTGCTTCTCAGAACTAGTCCCCAAAACTCTTTCCTCCACCCAGACCTCATCCAGCCTATTTAAAGACCAGGGAACAATAAACACTGACGAGCAGAACGAGCAGGGGGAAGGAAGAAAACGATTAGAGTGGCTGCACAATGAAGCCTGGAAAAGGAGAGTTAAAGACACTTTTTGCGAGCGGCACAAGCGCCGCAGCCGGTCCGTACACGCCGCCAGCCGCGACCCCCGGCCGGGACTCTGTCCCCCGCCACTCCCAGCCAGGACCCCCGTCCTGCCAGACCCCCTGCCTCGCCGGGCACGGCGCACTTTGGCTCTGCCCCTGCAGAGCACCCCTCGCGGGGTACCCACTGAAATGGGGACACTCTCGTCTTCCCTCCCTCACCAGCGGGCTTCCCCCACTGCCCCATGCTGACAAACCCCGCCACAGGGGTTACCGCCCGCCGCCCTCTAAAGTGCAGCCGGGACACCCCGGTCCCGTCCCGCACGCAGAGAGCCTCCGCCGCCAGCAGCGCTCCCCCCGCGACCTCAGGGCAGCCCCCGGTGAACGGGAGACCCTCGGGGCACCCCCTCCGGTGCAAGACAGCCCCCCCGCGCCGCTGAGTGCGCCCCGCTCTCCCTCCCGCGGCCGCAGAGGCCCCGCAGGACGCAACGCCCCCGACCCCGCCGGGCCCCCGAGCGGGGCAGAACCGAGCCCCGCCCTCACCTGCGGCTGCGGCCGCCCAGCCCCGGCCGCGGCCCCAC
>VZRQ01000147.1:0-11863 GCA_013397975.1 Machaerirhynchus nigripectus | reverse complement strand
AGGAAAAAAGGAAAAGAGGAGAGAGGGCGGGGCTACAGTGCACAGGGGTAGGAGTTCTGCCAGCAGGGCTTGTCTCCAGCAGCTTGGTGCATCAGGAGAGCTGCTAGAACAGCAGGGAGGACAGAGGCAGCAACAGTCATCACGAATGGCTTGGGTTGGAAGAGACCTTAAAGACCATTTAGTTCTAGCCCGCTTGCCATGGTCAGGGGCACCTTCCACTAGACCAGGTTGCTCCAAGCCCCATCCAGCCTGGCCTTGGACATTTCCAGGAATGAGGTATCCACAGCTTCTCTGTGCCAGTGCCTCACAACCCTCAAAGTAGATAATTTCTTCCCAATATCTAATCTAAACCTACTCTCTTACCTGGACATTTTTTGCATTGGCTTATCAAAGCCAGTGCAGCATCTATCTCAGAACAAAAGATATCCTGGTTGAGTAACTCTCTAACAGATTTTGTTACGGGCAGTTTTGGGTTCACTTCTGTTCTTCTCACATCATTAAGAGGAACTGAGGCAAATTCAGGCACAGGGAACCAAATCACCTCCACTCTGAAGCGGACAGAAAAATCAGTATCTCAGCTACAGAAGAAAGCATTTTTTGTGTATATTTTTCCAATTCCTGTCCTTGAAAATGACCTCTTTCATGAGCCAGTGCCAGTCTCGACTTATCCTTACAAAACTTTAGGAGGAATTCACCTCTGCTGGGAAGAGACACGGACAGTGACACACTGGATATTACACAAATGTTCCCAAATAGAATAACTCCAGTATAGGCATGTGCTCATTCACAATATTTTACAAAAAGAAGGTTGCAACAGCAAGTTCTTCACCTTTTTGCTTCTTTCTTTCCATTAGAAAAGGAAGTGAAAATTGCCATTTAGATGGACAGTATCTATAAAACATGTGCCACTCCAGATATTGCTCTTTTTTCCTACTGCTCTTTTTTATCCCAAGGCAAGGTAATGTCTCCAATGCACATTTAACATGGGTTCTTGCCCAAGTTCAAGCCCACACTTCCAATGGCACAGAAACTTTCTGATCCTCCTTGCTCATTTACCTGGCAAAAGTGTTTTCTTACAGCCCTGGTTCCTTCTCGTTTCACAGTTGAATATTCCTTTTTTGTTTTTGTTTTTGTTTTTTTAACTACGGACTTGGCAAATGAATTGAGTGTTCATAGTGCTCCAGTGTTCTTCCAACAGTCCCACCTTGAAAATCAGGCAAGGTTTCCTGGTCTTCATGTAGGACCTCTCAGCACCAAATTCCAGCATGCATCTGGAAGCCCCCAGGAGCCCAGCTGAGCAGGGGAGGGCTGCAAAGTTCTGTTCAGGAGACCTAGGCTTTGTCACTAAGGAGTTCTTGAAAAGATATGTACTAGGGTTGCTAAGATATTATATTGTCATTTTAAAACTTGTTCTAAGCATACTTTTCTACAAAGCTTTGATGCCTGTTATGTATTTCTCTGCAAGAAATCCACCTGAAATCTACTGTAGACACTCCGTCAGGCATCTCAAAGTATAAACACAGCACAAGATATATACACAAATAAATACACAAAATTACTAATACAATAATAAATACACAAAACTACTAATACAAAGCAATTTACCAAGTAAGTTTTATACCTAAGTATATGTTACATATTATATTACAGCAAGACAGTATTCACAAACATTTCTGGTATAAGTCTATTTACGGAATAGTTCCTTTCAAAACAGCATTCTAAGTATTTCTGCTGACAAATCTGACACAATTTGATAATTATACTGAACATAATTTGGTGTGATAATATATGTTCTCAGCATCTAAGAACAGTGTAAGAAATGAACAGTTACCAGTTCAGCCAGAGCAGGATTATATCCACCTCACAATCACTTTGCATTAATATTACAGCTTAGAGAGAGCAATATCCATTAAGCAACAGTATTTCCTGTTCAGAAATTATACAACTCGATTTTATCTCAAAAGAAAACACGTACCACCACCACCTGAACTCAAAACAATTCACTCTGAGCATTTGCCATAAACTGTAACAGAATCTATTACAAAGCAGAACACTCTCCTTGGGTAGAGGAGAAACTAAGCTCTATTAAGTTTCAATTGCTTGTGACAATGTTGAT
This sequence comes from Machaerirhynchus nigripectus, assembly GCA_013397975.1. Taxonomy (NCBI): domain Eukaryota; kingdom Metazoa; phylum Chordata; class Aves; order Passeriformes; family Dicruridae; genus Machaerirhynchus; species Machaerirhynchus nigripectus. The sequence continues at coordinate 9,747 of VZRQ01000147.1, read as the reverse complement.
TCATTATTTGCAGTTCTGCAAGTTACTGTTGAACTTGATTTGAGCATGTGAAGAACAGCAGCTCACATGTAGTGAGTACCCACATGTGTTTAAGGCAGCATTTCTGCAGCTCTTTCAACCAGCACTGCTGGCCAAAATGGACTGTAGCATCCATGACCCCTTCTCCAAATGCAGTGCTACAGGTGGAGAGGCATCTGTGTGCTTCCAGATGTGAAGTGAGATCCTCTGCTGCATGAATGCTTTTTAATTCCTCTTACTTTCTTCATTCTGGAATTTAGAAAAGTTACTTTCAGGATTTATACCTTTTCTATAATGAAAATGTTCTGTGTAAGATAGATCTGCATATTCATGCCACAATAACAGCCTTGCAAAACAAAAATCATTCTAAAATGGAAGGCGAGGTGCATATTTGTCAAGCAGTAAACATTGAAAATGTTTTGTGGTAAAAAATCATTCATTTTAAGTGTTTTTAAAGCTGACTTTCCCCCTCAAGACAGCTTGATTCCAGCCAAACACACTGCATTTCCAAAGTTCATTGACAACTCTGGCTCACACTAATGCACAACAAATCCTATGGAGCTGGAGTAGAAAGGAACATCTGCTGAGTACAGGCAGTTCCTGAGCTCACGGCTATTCCTGCAGGCTGCCATCCCATTCCAAAGGCCGGGACATGCAGATGGAACAGCTTGGCAGCTGACTGAGTGGCTCTGGAGTGGCTCTGTGAGCACTGCTCCAGCCTCCAACAGAGAGAGGGATCTGAGCAGCAATACACCACGTTTGCTGAGGCTGATGAAGCCTCATTAAAAGTCTTCATGCAGAGCGGAGTGTACCTACACCCTATTCTTGGTGTTTCTCCTCGGTGTGAATTGGAAATTTCCCCAAGAAGGTTATAAAAGTAAAAACCCCTACAGGGCAGAGCAGTGCTCTATAGCTTTGTCCCACTCCATCTCCACTTCCAGCAGCATCCAGGAGACACCAGCCACTCTCCAGGAACATCAGGAAGGAAAGCCTCCCAATTTCTCAGGTATTTCCTGTAAGAAATAGCCTGGCAGCCTCTCTCCCTGTCCTGAGATGCAAACATGAGATACTTTTGGTGCCCAGCATGAAAAATGGAAATTTCACCTTCCAGCCTCATGCTTTATGGCAGAGAAATGGGTATTTCCTTCCTCACCACCCGAGCACTGGTCAGATCCAAGCCAGCTGATGTGCACAGAGACACAGCCATGACTGCCCAGACAGCTGCAGGCAGCCCTCAAAAGCAAATGACACTAAAATATATATTAAAGCTTTGTCAAAAAGATATTTGAAAAGTCTTTCCTTGCACAGTCAGTGCCTTTGCATTACAAAAGTACCAGATATTAGAGCTGTTCACAGTGCTTGGAAGAGGAAATGACTGCCTGGTATGTGCTGGTATACAAAAGCATTTTAAATTAAATTATAATACCGATAAATCCTGCATTTGCAAGCCTTGATTTTCAACCTTTTTTCACCATCCACAGCCATTTTCACAAATGTAAAAATGATGGCTAAACAACAACCTAAAGATTAATTTTTCTTCATACCACTTTGAATGCCTCATCTCTCTTTATGCTCTTAATGTTTTGTCTCTCTTTGCACTCCACGCAGTCACCCACCACTGAAATGGCAATTAATGCAGCAGCAGAGAATCACAGGCAGCTTGGACAGCCTGCCCTTCTCTGCCAGGCAAGCTCATAGCAGAACAGGGAAGAAATCATTGCTACTCTCAGAGAAACATTTCCAATGTAAATAGAGGATCTCACTGGACAGACATAGTTAAAATATTAAAATATGTAGGAAGGGGGAGTTATTTTGGCCACTGAGCATGAAAATTCATCATGTGGAAGAAAAAGAAGACAGAAAACATTTAGGTTACAATTGATCCAAATGCAGAAATAGAGTTAGGAATTTAGGAAGACAAATGAAATGTGAAGGGAGTAGAAGGGAAGATGGGGAAATCAGAGAAGATGACTGCAGGCAGTACAGTCTGTAAATAGCATTCAGGCAGAAAGGAGGCCATCCAGAGCAGGCAGAGATTTAAATGCCTCAAGGATTCTGAGTGGTTCTAAAATTTAACCCAACAACTACAAAGACAGAATCTGACCTAAATACACCACTTACTTCCTTACATTGTCCAGTGCAGCAATAACCTCTGTAGTTTGAGGCCATGAAGGACTGATATAAAAGCAGCACTGACATTTTAATGTTGTTTTAAAAATTCATACATGCTAAGATTGCTGACTGACTTATTCTTTTCAAGGCATACCAGTGGATTTTACATTCTGTATCATGCCAGCTGTGCATAAAGGGGTGAAGTGGGGATCAGACAGTCAGAGGTCCATTGCCCAGGGTATAGTTTCTTATGGTAGACACACAAAATGTTTTACCCACTTCGTCTTGCAGGGTATGATTGCAATATTTCCATTTTTAGCAAGGACTCCCTCATCTTCAGTTGATTAAATTGTTTTGGAAGCCTTCCTTGGGAACATAAGCACTGACAAATAACAACCTTTACCAGCTGCAGTCTGCCAGCCCCATCCCCAAGTCTTCCCCTACCTCAAAGGATTTCACTCAAAAGATAAATAGCAGTGGAACTTGTCCTTTCCTCCAAAGTAATTTTGGAGTTTATCATGTTTTTCCTCCAGTGAAAATCAGCGAAGCAGGATTTCAGATTTAGAGGAAGAGCTATTTTTAAAATAGATTTCTTCATGCTGTAATATGTTATAATAAAATACCACTATCAAAAGACCAGAGACTGCTTTTCCTTAGCTGAGGTAGAGAGCCATTTGGGAGCCAGGGCAGGCTGCACGTTGTGCCTGAACTTTGTGCAGGACTCACTTAAGACATTTCTTTGGTAATTCAAGTATCCTTCCACAACATCTTTCATTTTTAATACAGGAATTTTCCTGTAAAATCTTTCCTTGTTTGCTCTATTTGAGATTCGAATTTATAAGGAAGAGTGAAACAACTCAGTATTTTAGTTGTATTATTTTTCTACAATGCTTTTATCTTTATTTCCTATACACATTTTGAGGCAGTCCAGAGAAGGGTAGGAATTTGAAGTCTGAGTCATAGATTATCAGCAAGTCCAGAGTCTCAGGTATCTGGGTTTTTTTAATGTCAGATTTGTATCTTCATTGTAAACACAGTAACTTTTCTAAAGTTTGGCTTTTTTAATAGCTTTTACAGTCCTGGGCTAAAAATAGCCAGATGTAATTCTTTCTCACTGTTAGGCAAAAAGTGAAGGAGTGCAAGTCAGGAAGTGCTTCCAAGAAATGTCAGAGGAAAAAAGCAAAATACAATACTTCTTTCAACCCTATACATTTCCAAAATGCACTACAATAAGGTGTTTGGTATCATTCCCATCAATTTGTCTTTTATTTTTTTTAATGTCTGTACAGCAGAATGTACCAGGATTGAGCTTTGAAGTGCCAGGATGGGGATACTTTGTGATTCATGAAATAATTACGTTTGAGTTCACTATATACAAGTCCCAGTAGCCAACAGAAATGCTGGGTTAATCAATGTCTTCTGCAAGTTTTCACTGTTCTTCTAGCTTGAGCAACAACTGGAACAACACTTTTTGCACAGAACTACTAATCACCACAGATAACTACTTCCACCACTGTAGACTGTGTATTCTCCAGGCTAAACAATTTGTCATTGCACGCTTAGCTTTTGTTCCCTGCTGGCAAATGTTTCTAACTACTTTCATATGACTGCAGGGCAGCTTTCAGACATGACAGGAATTTTAAAACACTAATAATAATTCTCAATTTGAGTAAAATCACCTTACTTTTAACTCATAAAACTGGTCTTACAGGTCTTTCTTATCACCAATAGGAAATGGGAGTTCAATACTGCCAGGAATGCAGCAAGATAAATAACATCACTTTCAACTTCCTTTCTTTCCCACAGATGGGGATGAACAGGGAACAAGTGCCAGCAGAGGAAACTGCTTCAGCCAACACAGTTCAGCCAGGATGCAGGAGAAGTGGCCTGTGCCAGATGGAGGGATTATATATACAATTCCCCCTGGAGCACTAGGGAGAGCAGAGGCTCTTGATGAAGCAATGGAGCCTTGCAGCACAGCACTGCACTCCTTGTTTGCTCACTGCACATGGCATAATCCATATGCTGGTTTGATACCTGGGTATTTCTTCCCATAGTGAAGAAAGCAGTGCACCTTTGTTTCCTTATAATTAGCAGTAAGGATAGAAAATGTGGAATTCTAGAAACCCCGTATGTCTTAATAAGTTATTTATCACTACAATATCAAAACAAGATAGGAACTTCTGTTGTGAATTATTTCTCCTATCACAAAAAGAAAGGTATTAAAGGCTGGATTTTGCTTGCCTTTTGCAAACACTCATGCTGACCTCTGGAGCACTGCTCATGTGAAAGTTGTAACATCTGACCAAAACTGGGTGTGACACAACCTGGCCATGTCCTGGCAGAAGAGCTGCCTCTGACTTCCCCTAATATCACAAAAGCAGTGAAAGCAAGTGTGTGTTCTCATTCTCCACAATGTGAGCTGCTAAATGGGCTTTCTGCAGCAGTCGATAGTTCTTGTATCAAAGCAATCTGTCTTTAGGGTTCACTCCCAATTAGAGATCCCAATGAATATAAAATAAATTATTGATCACTGTCAGGAAATGCATTAACAAATCCATCTCCAAGCAAGAGCAGCTCAATGGTTCCAAGTGGAGCAAATTTAGTGACTGTCAGTGGTGTGGAATGACTCCATTAATCACCTGAGCTCACCCACCAGTAAAGCATCTAGTAAACCTTCTGAGCCATGCCAAAATATGGACAGGAGAACAACACAGGACTACCCAGTGGCCATTTCCCAAAACAATGCTTCAGAAAAAAGTTTCACATTGCCACAGGATAAAATATAGTGCCTTATCATGATATTCCTGAAGGCAAGGCCATCTGCCCTGAGGCAGATCTAGGCACTTGTAGTAAGGCCAACCACCACTGCAAAAACAACAGTGAATGGTTTATTTCTACAGAGATAAACTAATTGTTGTGAAATGTGCTTGTGATGGCCTTAGAGCCAAAGAACCCCAGAATACAAGAAGCCTCNTTGTCCATGGACAACTTCCTTGTGGCTTGGCAATAAACCCCTCGGAACTCTATATGAAGAGCCCCTCCTGACTCTTTGCTTCTGGTGGCAGATGAGCTACTCAGCTTAGCGTGAGCATGTGCTTGCGTGCCTCCGTGGGCACGGGTGAGAGAGCTGGCCTGCTAGTGCACCAAGGAGCACCGCCGGAGTGATTCCTGGCAAGGGACGCTTTCAGGAACAGCACGGCGGCCTTTCCACCAACCACCCACACCGCATTAAACAGCTATGTCATTACAGGGTATTTTACTGCAGGAGAGGCACAGGTATAAATCCCAAGTTTTGAGCCATGACTGCAGTGTAAGTCTGCACCTTTATTTTTCTGTGCAGCACAAGGATAATGACTGCACAGAGAAAACAAAGATGTTCAGTCCAATACTTTATCTGCCGGGGAACATTTCAGCTACCACATCCTGAATAGGTAACACCAAGATCTGTTATAGCAGGGAGGGCAGAGGCAACTGATCCTGAGTAAATAGCATAACGAAGGTAAAATTCACAAACAAACATACAGCATAACACATATTAGAAAAGAAACAGGCTGAGCTCCTTGAAAGGTTCACAGCTCAGCTCCTGAACAGACTATGCAAGGTCTGCCCAGGAATGTCCATGCTGGCCACAGAGATTTACTCTCTTCAGGAGCTTTCCAAGGTGGGCTTCATTTAGAGAGGGATATTTGACCATAAACAAAAACAATCAGAGTGTAGTATCGTAGTTTCACTAGTTCTAGTCCGAGTGTAGTATCGTAGTTTCACTAGTTCTAGTCCATCTGCTTTACAGCATAATGCCATGTAGAAATTTCATGAATCTGCATATACATGTTCTGTATCCCTCAATAGGTCATCTGAAATTTTGTGTATGAGGAAGAGAGGGCACAGCAAAGAGTATCAATACTGACAGAAACCTGGATCACCATCATCTCTCCTGGCTGTTCCCCAATGCTGATAAAACCCTGCTGGTTGTTGCAGGGGCAGTGGGGACATACTTTTTTAACATTAAAACTTGAATCTCTATGTTTTGGCAATAGTTCTCAGCAGCATGTAGTCCTCCCTTCAAGGAGACCAAGTGAATTAGCATAAGGTGGGTGTTCTAAATAACAGGTCATCAGTATTGGCAGGGAAATTATAGGTGTTTGGCAGCAGGATAAATACTGGAGGTGAACCTGGCCAATTGCTTTCAAAACTCCTTATTTACTGCTGGCCCCAGCTGCAGGCTCTGAGGGCTGTAAACATTCCCCTTGAAGAATGGGTTGGAGATTCCACAGAGCATCTGTCCATAGGGTATAGAGGCAAACCCTTACACCAAACAGGTAAATGCAGTATCGAAAGCAATACAATAATATGGGGTGTCTGTGTCAGTGAAAATGTGCTTTGTTTGTCTCAATACATCACTGAAAATTACTTCCATGAAACTATACAGAAAGGGTTTTCAAAATATCCTTGAAAGGCTTCTGGAAATAGTTGTGAATGTCTGACAAACAAGCACAGTGAGTATTCCTCTTTGTGTCAGTAAAACCAGAGGCACAGGAGCGAGCCCTGAGTGTCTTTTCTCCAGGGTTTCATTGTCTGGGCTCTGTGACAATGTTTTTTATGTGATGACTGGAGCCTGCACAGCTAGGAATTTGTGGAGCTTTACGAGGCAGATACTCTATTTTCTTTCGAATGCCCCAGATATCTGCTCTCTAGCAATCCCTTCAGTACCAGGGAGAGATCCTTAGAGAAGATCTAATCTTGGTGGTCGGGCAGAGAGGGGAAAAGAAAACTGGTTCTTCATTTCCCTTCAGAAGCAGAGCTCGCAACACGCACAGTCCATGGGCTATGCCTTGCAGGCTGTCCTGTCTAGTCCATGATTAAGGATGCAGTTAATGGTCCTTTGCCATTCCACAGCTGAGCGGGATCACTTGATGTCCCCGGTGCCTTCCTGAGGATGCTGAACACTCTGTCATGTCTGGGTGTATTGTATCACACCCATTTAACACTCTGCCTCCCTTCCCTGCCTTGGCACACTTGCCACTATCTGGCAGAGGCGCTCTTGCTGTTTCTTTCCATTCACATGTCCTGGACCCACCAGCAACGGTCTATTTTCCTTGCATGGGCAGATATGAACCCAGGGAGAAACACCCATTGCAGTGCAGTTTCTGTCCTGCTGGGATGCTCAGAGCCACGCTGGGCTGTGCAGGGATGCCCAGTAACTTTGGTGGTTGGGTTTGGTTTTGCTTTTTTTTTTAATTCAGGGAGGAATTTGGAGCATATTTTAAAATTATTTTTAGTATACATGTAATATTTTTTATATTCAACTTCATTTCCTGGACAGCCCATGTGTCCCAGTGGGGAGTTGTGCCTTCTCTGTGACTCCTCCTGGCAGAGAGTCAGTTTATTAAAAAACTAAATGAGGACTCTCATTAAATGAGAAAAATCATGTCCATCCTCAGAGCTTCTCTGTCTCAAGGCACCATTTCAGAGCTGCTTAACCCTTCTTTTAGTCTCCCTGCATGAACTCTTTGTGTGTGGTACCCCAGAGGCAGTTCCCAAATACCATGGGCTTTTCAGGAGAAAAAAAGACATTGAGGTACTTCCCGTGACTATTTTTTTCATCAGCAGACTTAACATTAAAAATGCACATTTCTGACAGCAGCAGTTTGTACCTACCACATTATCACCCAGGATGTCTGAAAAAAAATTGCTGCTTCTGCCTCACCACATCTTTCCTAGCTGCCCATGGTGCTGCCAATGCCCAGGAATGCAGCAGATATGCTGGATGCTGCCTGCTTTTTACTATGCAGCTCCTGAGGGTTAGTGAGGAACTGTACTTCAATACAGTGCATCTGAATTTTAATTGAATTGTAGCCTGCAGCTAAGTGGAAAGATATTAAAACAAAATTTCAGAATTTCACTCTAGAGCTAATGTGCCACCACAGCTCTGAAATAACTGATCAACTCTCTCCACTGTGTCTGTCTTCATCCATGGCTCTGGGAGACCCTGCCAGCCACCTGGTACAACTTCCCAGGCAAATCACAGAGAAGTGGACCTTGACCCAGTGGCACATGTTCAAACCACTGCCTGATGCTGGCAGTGCTGGACCACATGCATTTCCTATATTTTAATGAGGATCACCGTAAGGACAAGGTTTTCCAGGTAAGCCCTGGGTCTAACAAGGGATTGTGGCAGTATAACCTGAATCTACAAGAAAGCCTGGGGTTTGCAACGTCACTCCATCATGGTGCTGCAAAATAGGTGTCAGAAACAAAAAGGTAATTGATTCACCCATCCCTTTGCCTTTGGGGTTTTTGGGCACGCAGCACCCAAGAGACAAGAGCAGCCAGGATGCCTTGTGGTGCCTCCTTGACATCTTGCTGATACGTGAGAGGTTCTGGTGACTGTGGGAATCAGTGGAGGACCTGATCCCTCCCAAGCAGCAATTTAATAAAAACTTCTGCCACAGCAACTGCATCCACAGGTCCAGGAGTGATTTAGCTCTCACCACGAGTGCTGTTGTTCTCAGTTACTCTGTGTAACACAAACATTGAAAATGTGCAGAGGAGGGTTGTAAAAGTTGCTGTTTTAGCTGAAACAACATAAGAACAAGAAAAAGCACAGTCAGAAACATGAAGCAGCTAAAAATGAACAGACACACCCCTGCAAGATTGAAGATTCGATAAATATTTGAATATACTGACCTCTGAAATCAAAATGTTAAAAAAAGTCTCTAGCTTCTGGTTTTCAGAAAGGACAGTATCCTGTTGCCAGAAGATTCCTGTAGTATTTGAGAGGTCACTGTCACTCCTACCAGCTGATACGAACCTGCTGCTCACCAGGAGAGAGCAACAGGGGATATTTGGGCTTTGCAGAAGCTGCTTCCCACAAGATGTATTTGCAGTCTCCACATCTGTCCCTGTTCCATCCTTGTCCCCTCAAGCTGCAGCAGGAGGAGAGGGCCCTTCTCCTGCACCCCCAGCTGCGTGCAACAGGGGGTGAGGAGGAGGAGGAAGGGCTCTGGCAGCTCTGCTCATGGCATGGGAGGAACAGTCACATTTCCCTACAGAAATGGTTGAGGTTTTTTCCCAAAGCTTTGAAACCATCTGCAGAGCAGGGATGTGGCCCTCTGACCAGCCTTTGTTTGCATTACTTGTCCATGCGAAATTGGGAGTGTGGGTGCAATGCCGAAGTGCAGCACAGCTGCCCTGTCACATCCCCTGCCATGCAGGGCTGCTGCTCTGTGGGGACTGACCTCTCCTTTTCCAGACAGTTCCACTGCCCATCACCATCAGTTAGCGCAGCACACTTCTCCATTTGCATTTGAAGACTATATCTGATATTTTAGACTTGAAGTGTGGATTGTCTGTGCAAAGTGTGTTGGTTCTTCCAGCTCTAACAATGTGTCCTGGTTTACAATGTAAGATGTAACCAAAAGCATGTATTCTATTATCATCTTCAAAAGCTGTAAAGTAGGTGTTCTTTATTTCCTACCATGACTCATCCCTGATAACTCCCTCTGAGAGCTATCTCTGTTAATGGACAATTGTTGCAGTGCACTGTGGATATTAATCACTGCCATCTCCCCGCTTTCCCCCCTGGGTTTGATTTCTCTCCCAGAGGTTCTGTGT
>VZRQ01000146.1:52147-93109 GCA_013397975.1 Machaerirhynchus nigripectus | reverse complement strand
AGGGCCCCCTGAGCCCCCTTTTCATCTTGTTAACTTCGTTCTGTTTTGACATCACTTCATCTTTAAGGTTTATTTGGAGGCCTAGACTTTTCTTGGTGGAATTTCGTAACTCCAATCCCCTCTCTCTCAAACATGTATCTATTTCTAAACATTTTGCTTCCCAGGAGCTGTAAAGGAGCCTTTTACACCATGAATCCTCCCGTCAACAGCCACCAGAGTACAAATTGTGGCTTTTTGGTTACTGTACTCACTGTAGGAGTTCAGCAACACCATCAGAGAGCAGCCATGCAGACACAGCTCCAGGAGTGTTCTTTGTTCTCTCCCCATTACAAATGCAAAGAAATCACTGTATTTCTGTGTCAGAACTATTTCAAGCTAGAGAAAAAGCTTGTATGCACAAGTGTCACAATCATCCTGTACCAGAATACCTGTTTTAAATATTTTTTCTATTCTTCTACACTAATGTTGGATGTTTGAAATCCATGTTTTGTGACACCAACACTTCCCAAGTCGGCGGCAGGCCCTGAGTGACTGCTCCGAATATCTAATCCTGTGGAAAATCTGGATGTCTCTGGGATAGTACGGGGAGAGAATTAACTACATTAGTAGTAAAAAGAAAGCGGTATTTGAATTAATTTAATAAAACATCTGTTTAGGTGGAGGGGGCCACAGAAACGTTCGGGATTGGACTCAGAACAATGAGCTACTTATGATTTTGAATAGAAAACCTGCTCGAGTAACCCAATCCCACTTTGCAACCCTCAAATCACAGGCTAACATGAGCATTTGTCACCACCCCTCATTCAGGAAGCATTTGCCACAACACTTGTGGCATGAATATTTATCAGTCAAGTGGGACTATTAAAATTTCTGAGTCAGAAATAAATTGATCAAGATTATAGAGTGAGTCAGTGCAGAGCCAGAAATAGCATTCACAAGGCCTGACTTTCAGCCGTGTGCTCAAACCACTACACAGGTTCCTTGAGGCATTTGAACGATGTAATTAATGTTTGTAATTTGAATCCTGGGACGGAAAATGCTGTGACAACGGCAGGGTTGGGGGGACACAAAACCACATGTTAATAGAAGAGAAACAATGGTCATAAATTTATGGGATTTATTTCTTTTTTTTTTTTTTGTACTGGAGTGCAATACGAAGGTTTTTCTTCAAGGAAAATAAAAACAATATTTAAGTCAAATGAAATTAAACAAGTAACAAGACCTGTGCCAAGATAATCGCACTGGTTTATCTTGTGGTTTCAAGGTGTTCTAAATGTCTGAAACAAGTAAAGAAGGAAAGCTGTGGCTGCCCCTGGATCCCTGGCAGTGCCCAGGTCAGGTTGGACGGGGCTTGGAGCCACCTGGGACAGCGGGAGGTGTCCCTGCCATGGCAGGGGTGGCACTGGATGGGCTTTAAGGTCCCTTCCCACCCAAACCATTCCACGATTCTAAAGTCTCAAACATGCCACGATTACTTTTATTTGCTGTGTTTAGTATTTCTGTCCCCCAAAGCTGAAAAAGAGCCCTTTCCCGAGCTGGGCACACCCAGCATTGCCCCAGCGCAAGGGCTCTTTGCCCTGCCCACCGCGGCTGAACTCTTGGTACTGCAATAATCCACCCTGGAAACGCTTTTATAGCGTTTCGTATTTAGCAACAGCCGCTGATCACGGTTGGTTCCGGAGGTGACTTCGAGGGACAGTGACCACACCTCGCCGTGACCCCTTGCGGTTCCGAAGCCTCCTCCTCTTTCCAGTAACGTTTTGCCTCCTAGTGGAGAGCCCCGGCTCAGAAAAGCATTCTTAAAACCAGCCAGGGCTGTTTTCCTGTTTGCAAAGGCTGAGATTGTTCAAATTGGACGGTAAAATTCCCTGTGTAGAGAAATTGAATTCACAGGTTTTATTCTCCCAGCTGTGAAGCAAACACTGGTTTTATTCCACCGCTCATCTTTACGAGCCCAAACCATTCCAGGCCAGGTTAAATAAGATGTTCGCTGAGGGCAAACAGCTCCAGACACCCCCAGTCATCACACAGCAGCCTCACTCCCAGCACACCTCCATCCAAGGCACCAGTCCTTCCCTTTGCAACAGCCAGTTCCATGGGAAAGGGCAAATGGAGACACCTTTGATTCAATAAAAGGAGTGTTTGATGTGAGCCGGGATGTTTTACACCTCTACAGCCCGAGGGGAAGAACAGAAGAGCAGCACACAGGAAATTGCTTCCCAGCTCTGCTGTGCCTAACAAGGTGACAATAAAAATCTCTATTAAAATATTGGTATTCCATCATCCGCAGCCCCTCTCCAGGAGGGGAAAAACCACAGGTTTCTGCTTGTCAGCACTACCTGAGCTTTTCCCAATCAGGCTGATAAAATAAAAGGACCTGTAGTTAAGCAAAAATAAAAGGACCTGTAGTTAAGCAATAAATGCTCCTGTCCTGCCTGACCAGAGCAGCGAGGGAGCAGGTGCTGCTGCATATCCAGCGTGTTTTCCAGGCAGCAGCCACATCCTAGCAGGGAAGTGCCAAAGGACGTGAGGCGCAGGGCTCTCGTGCACCTCGGCACCGTGTCAGCTGGGTAAACCCCTCATCCTGAACAGGAACCGGTGGCAGGAGTGCCACCGCGGCTGTCACACTGCAGATACAAACCACCTAAGTGGTGGTCGGTGGCGTTTCAGCACCACCAGTGGCTTCAGGACAAGAGCGCAGGGAAGAGAACTCCTTCCCTGTGTTTAGTCGGGCAGTCAGGGACTGGAAGTTGCGGATTTGCGCTGGTTTTACTGGGCACTGGGGAGGCTTCAGCGCGACTGAGCAGCTGAAGGCAGTGGCCAGCACTGTCCTGCCTGGGACAGGATCGGGGACAGCGCTCCCCAGGCCCAGGGAAGAGACCACTCATTCAAAAATACCTGCAAATGTAGAAAAGGGGAGGGGCAGGAAAGAGCATAAAAAGCATCCTGACAAAGTGTATTCTCTGCATACTTTTATTAATAAAATATACGATTTACAGCATGTTATCAGTGGACAGTGTGATTAGAGAATTCTCTAATGGATAGCGTGACAGCACAGGCAGGAGCTGGGTTTGGTGAGGACAAGTTAAACCTCAGATGACATCTCAAGGATCACCATTACCACCAAACCCAAACCCTTTCCCAAGGCGAGCTCTAACCCATCCCAGCAGGCCCAGCTGTGGTCCCAGAGGAAGCTGTGCTGGAGTATTGCTCTAGGTGACTGCACCCGGTCACTCGGTGCCGTCTTCACGCGCCCAGCTCCGGGTGGGGCTGTGCTGAGCACCTTCGGTGCACCCCTGGGGCTCTGGGTGGCACAGGAACAGCAGCCTCAATGCCACGGCCCTCATCATTGCCATCCAGCACCGTTAAACCTACACCTTCACAAAACATGATTTTAGCATCTCGTCACCTCTGTGCCCTCACGGTAAGATGAAGAATAAACCTCGGCCCTGGAAACAGCTGTACACGTGATTAACGTTACTCAAGTTGTTTCCTGAACTGTTGGCAAGTCTGGTTGCTGGAGTAAAATTAGTCACATGCTGCTGAGTAGGAGTAGGGCCCACACGTTTATTCACCCACTGGAAAACAGCTGCTGTCCCTAGGGCAGTTCATTTGTTTTACAAGGCTAACAGGTGAAAAAAAAAAAGGTAAAATCCTTACAAAGGCTCATGGTCAGGCATGCATGGTACAAGACAAATACTGTATTTAAGAGAACTGGATTAATAAATATTAGAATTTTTACATTTTCAAACCACTGCACAAGGACTTAAAGAAATTAAAGTGATTGCAATAGTAGTCTTGTTAACAACCTCTAACCCAGCCAAAATTTTACAGCAGAAACAGTATCTCAGTTGATCAAATCATAACGTCATTTTAATAACTACCTCTAAGCCACAGAAATAATTAAATATAGGTAACTCAAAAGTGAAAATTCTCCCAGTCAAGGTAAGTTCACTATGACTTCAAACTTCACCGAACATTTCCGTGAAGGAAGAGCAAAACCTAAAAGCACATTTAGCAAAAATATCTGGAAGTAAAAACTCATGAGCCTTATAAAGCATCAATATCTAGTTCATCTTTGGATAAGCCTTATGTGCTGAAGAGTTGAAATCTCTCACATCACTATGAACACTTATTTCATGCAGCTTCTGTACTCCACGTGTTCGGCCCCTTGCACCAGTGAACATTTCCCCAAGTGCAGGAACTTTGCAAAGCCAAAAGCCAGAAGAAAACATTTGCATGGTTAAAACTACATTTCCAGTTGTTAGCAGTAAATACAGAAAATAGAGCAGCAGGATGCAGTGCAGTCATTAGCTATGGAACCATGGTGCTGGTACTACAGAACACCACACAAGAGCTCAGACAACTTCTCACAAAGCCACGGGGGACTTGGTGCTCTAAACAAGGCATTAAAGGTATTTCATCCTAAAACAAGGCATTGAAGAAACCAGAACGAAACTAAACATTAAGACATCAGTCCCATAAAGTGGAGTTTAAAACCTGAAGATTCTATTCCTGTTCTGATTAAAGCAACAGGTTAAAAAGAGGAGCATTCAAGGACACTGGAACGGGAAGCGACTGCTCAGACCAAAACCTGACAGCAGTTGTGGTGCCGAGATGGAAGTGGTCACACATGGGCTGGTGCTCAGGTTACTCAGGAGTGAATGCAGGTACCTGTGAAATCCCTCCCTCTCTTCATTCCCATGAAAAATAATTAATACTGGTTAAAATCATTACAAAAAACATCATTTTATTTTCATGCATCTAAGGTAAAACACAGAGTATTTGTATAAAGAGGTAGATTAAAAAAAAAAGAAAACAGATTCTCCATTCTTTGTCACTTTTATTCAGTAGTTTGTTTGTTTTTTTCCTTATTTTCTCTTTTTTTTTGGTGCCAGACATGGCAAGGAGTGATTACAGTCAACTGTTTATTAAAACATTTGTTGCAACACAGACCCCCTTTACCACTGACCCCAAACGGACCCATTTTATGTGCTTTATTTTGTTTTTTTTTTTTCCATACACCACCACCAAGGCAAGGTGGAGGGGGACGAAGGGGGAAGGGGGAGTCCAGGAGGCCAGAAGGAGGAGGAATGCTACAAGCCACAGCAAGAATGAGCTGTATTTAATAAAAAAAGGGGGCCACGAATGATACAGTAATGAGGTTACACAATTAAATCCCATAGCATGATTGAAGGCTTTCCCTGTGTCTGACGTCATCACAATGGAAGGCATAAAAAGTGGAGTAAACCGATGTTGAGACAGTCCAGTCTAGTCCATTAGGCAAGATGGTGCAAGTAGTCATTTAAATTAAAAAGTGCCCTATCCTCACCTAAATGGCTAGCAGGCATGGAGACAACAGAGCCACAGAGCCTTCTCCATGGAGCTATAAAAGTGTGTTGTCATATGGCACGTTTTTAAACACTGGAAAGGGGTGCCATAATGGACCTCTCACTTGCTTTCGTTACAGGTACAAATGCTAGATTCAACTATTTCAACTATGCAGGAAGTGACTCTTCAGTTAGGAATGCCAACCCTAATTCATCTTGTCTTGAAATATATACAAGTTGTTTGTGGTAGCTACGGCGATGATGTTCTCCTTGGGGTGCCAGGCCGTGTGCAGGATCTTCTTGTTGAAGTCTAAGCTGTCGACACTGATCTCGTCCTTCTTCCTCTTGCCGCTGGCACACACCTTGCGCGGCTTCAGCACCGTGCGGGGCTTGTTGTTCTCCCGGGACGCCTCCAAGGTGATGTCTCGCTTCGTGTTTCTGTCAAACATCCTGAAGAAGTTGTTGTAAGATCCTGTCATGACAATGCTGCACGGAGGGGGAAGGAAGAGAGAGGTCAGTTGGGAATTCCTTCTCCTTTAGCAAGCTGGAGGGTCCCGACTCAGACGGCACAAATGGAAGGGAGGCGGCCTCACCCACACCTGCTACAGCTAAAGGGAAGCAGGCACTGCAGTGTTTTAGAGTTTCAAAACCCCCCCAAAATACCCTTTTTCCTTCCACGGGCCCTTTGAGGTATTTTGTTACCATTATTTAATTTGCTTTTCACACACACACAGGGGAGAGGTCCAACAAACCCCAAACACGTCGGATTTTTAGCCACGTGATTTTAGTGACACAAAAATGGTGTGAATTTAGGTACTGAGCAGCACATCTAGTTTGTGAAAATCCCTTACAGCTCCTGGTTCTGCATCAGCTGCTCAGTAAGAAAAACACATTTACAAGTTTCCCTGTCCTCCCTTTGCCTCAAGAAATATTTGAGCAGACAGATGCCAAATTAAAAAATCAAACTAAGAAAGCACCGTGTCTGGCAGTACTGGGAGGGAACCAACGAGCTGCTTTAGATGCAGCACATAAGCAGTTAATACAGGATTGGCACACAAGCAAGAGCTGTCCTAAGTGGTGTTACTGGCAGGTCACTACCACGGCCAATCACTGGAAAAAGGAACATTCCTGCAAGGTTTTCCCACAGGTTCCCCAACAGGTCTGCTGCAGATTCTTACAGAGCTAACAGTGTACATGTTCAAGCCTGCTGAAGTACTACAGTGCTGTCCAAAACCAGCTATTTGAGGTCCACTGCCCGTTATAACTCGGAAAGATCTGAAGTGCACAGGGAGAAGGATTCCACTTGCCTGTCTGATCCATTCCAACAGCATTCGAACTTGTCAAAAATGCAATCGTTCTCATACAGGGAGCAGAGTTTACTTCTGAGGTATTCGTGCACCTGGAAGAGAGGGAGCAGAGAACATGAGTGAGCACTGGACTCACAAACCTGTAAAAAAGCCTTTCCAGACTGTTCCAAAAGCAAGGAAGTACCTGACGCTGCTCACAAGAGCTCTGTCTTAATAGAAAGAAAACAGCAATTTTCAGTGGCAGCTAAGAGCATTTTATAAAAAGGATTTCATAAAATCCCGTTTTCTTCAGGAAATTAACAGAGAACATAAAAACAGCTGAAGGCTTGTCACGGCTTTCATGGCTGGAGATCACCTCTCCACTTCCCACATTCCCACTGGGTAAGAGGGAGGCTTTTTCAGCCCCAAACACAGGTTTGGGTTCTGCCACCACCCTGCAAACACCAAGATCCTTCAGCAGGAGTGTGGAATCCCCAAACCTCAGGGATGCTCTGCCTGAATCTACCCACAAAACTGGAGCTGCCACATCAAGACCATCAGTAAGACTCAGCCTCTGTCCAGGTTTTTTAATTTCCATACCACATGATTTTCACCCAATACCTGGTATGTTTCCACAGGTCTATTTTCCATATTTAAATCCCAGATCTTCACTGACAGATAATCTCTAGTCATCATATATCGACCACTATGGCTAAATTTGACATCAGATATGGAAGAGATGATTTCAGAGAAAAATGATCTGTTGCTAGGATCTTCTGGTTCTTCAAACACTGCAGGAAAATAAGACAGGCATTTCAAGAGGTAAGTTTGTGTCTCTTTGATGCAAGATACACCTGAATTACTTTAATATTTTCTCAGTAAGCTTTCCACCTTGGGCTACTCTGTGTTATATAAAATAACTTCCAAGGAGAAACACTTGTAATATAGTTGCCATACTCTCTTATTGTTGTAGCAAGCCAAGGTCAGCTTCTTAATAAATGAATTATTTGCTAATATGTGACGCCTTGATTCACACATCGAAGATTTCCAGCATCAAGTACAGACCAAATGGCCTTTAACCACCTGAAGTCTGCAAAAAGCCATTCCTGATGTCTAAAACAAAAGCTGCTACTCGTTTTATTCACTATTTTCACTCCAGAAAAACATAAATATAATTCTAAGATTTATTTAGATTTTAGGCTTTAGCTCTGTTCAGTGTACTACAGGAATCCTATACAAATTCACACAGACAATTCAGTGTTTGACATAATCTAACAGCAAATGTCCCCTGGCACGGGGAGACACTGAACTGCAGCACTCACACTTTGAATGTCTGTCACAGAGGGCTGATGCCCTCATGTCACACAAGCGGATGGTGCCTTTACTGCTGCTGTAGACAAACGTGCTGCAGCTGTTGGGGTGGAACTCTGCAGCTGTGATCACCTCTGTCAGCTCCTCCATGTTGGCAGGCTTGATATCTACAATATCTGTGGCAGCTCATTAAGGAACTGCCTCCAGCAAAATGGGTTTTTCCCGAGGTATTTTTCAGTTCCAGATGCTTTCAGAAATGCTGCTTCAGGCTTGTGGCACCAGGCACAGCCCAGGTCAGAGTTAAAATCAAGCCACACAATTTGTCTACAATGCAGGGTGGTACCATCACATTCTGTATCAGTTCCAAGATAATTCTTACAGCAGCAAAAACCTGCTTCAGTTTTGCTCCACTCCAGCAGTAATTAATTCTATACTACAAATTGTCTCCCAAGTTTTTCACATAGAACTTTATTTTGCTTAAATTCTAATTATACTGCTACATTAGAAAATTTTATTTTATATTAAAAATTTGACACAGGTGTGGCTGCTCCATCCCTGGAAGTGTCCAAGGCCAGGTTGGGGCAACCTGGGATAGTGGAAGGTCTCCTGCCCACCTGGATGAGCTTTTATGTCCCTTCCAACCCAAACCACTCCTTCTCCAGAAGTAAAAGCTCTTACAGTTACTGGGGAGAAATAACCAGGATTAATGGAGATTAATTCTCTGTATATATACTAAACACTTCCCATGAAAAGAAATAAAACCCAACAGTTTTCCTGCTCCCACCCCACAGAACAATGGCAAAAGGATACTAAAACTCCTGTCTGTGATTTCTAGGTGCCACAGGTTGATCCGCAGGTCGTCCGCAGACAGGTACGTTTCATAGTCACTATTGATGGAGATGGAATTGATGTGATACGTGTGGGCATTGGCAAATATCCTTCGTGGGCTGGCTTCCACCATGAGGTCCATGGGCCTGAACACTGGCACCTGCAACACAGAGAGCAGGGCAAGAGTGAGATCCAAACCTACCACAGACATCAGCACTGCTCAGCACAGCCCTTCAACACCCTGAGCTGGCTGAAGTATCTTAGAAGTCACTATTTCTGCCAAAGTGGCATCACAGAAAAGATAAAATTAATGATGTGATGGGGCAGTTCCTCCCTGAGCCACGGGCTGGGAGAGGGAGGGGAGAAATGAGCTGATTGTGAGCTACTCACCCGTAGTGTTGTAACTGTAGTAGGATCCCTATACCGTCCATCCTCCTCCTTTAAATTATAACCCTCGGGTCTTTTGTCCCTTTCACTGATTTTCCATAACTTTATTGTTTTATCTGCAATGGAACAGCCACAGTTTAAAATGAGAGCTGTGGAGAGACACATCACTGCTGATGCCTTCAAACAAGACAAGGCCGCCCACGTGCACCAAAAAAGACAAAAATGTTGCTTGGGGAAAACAAGATAAGATAAAAAGCATTAAAAAACCTCCTCCACAGTTTGTTCTTTTTATAAGAGTTAGAGAGCACATTTCAGTTAGGACAGGGATTGCTATGAATGACTGATGTAAGCTCTGACACACGTGAAGGTCTCTGGGCTATAAAGCAACTAAATCCCAAATACACTACCCTGTGCTGGGGACACCTGTGCCCAGGGAAGCCACCAGAGCCACATCCCCACATCCCTGCAATTAAACCCTGCTTGATTCCAGCCTTTTGGAGAGGATTAGACCAAATCCTGATACCAAAGCTACACAATAACACGTTATGGTGCAAAATAAAGTCATAACTTACCATTTGTAGACAATAAAAACTGAGCAGCATTTTTCTGGGGTAACCACCTAATTTTGTTGATCTTCTCTTCAATTTCTAAACTTTTCAAGTAGTCAAACTCTGGTTCATGGCTTTGAAAGGTACTGTAAACATTGTATTCTCCCCTACTGTGAGACTGGGTTTTGTTCTAAAAAGAGAATTAAATGATCAAGACATGTATACAATGTACACTGGGGTACAGCCTGCTTGATTTTCATGAGCCTGTCAACCAAATGAGATGAGCATCATCTCTTTTGCAAGAAATTTATTAAAGTTTCTACTGTTTTGGCTAAGAAAACATCAGAGAAGAGACAGCTTATGCAGCAGCTTAAGTTTCCAGAAACTCTCCTCAGAACATCTCCAGCAAGTTTTCACATTAATGCTGAGCAGCTGAACAAACTAATATTTTGCCTAAATATTTTATTAAAAAAAAAAAATCTTCTTTCATCTTTAATTTTACCACCTTTGCTGTTTAAAGGGAACATTCCTTCCCCTACTACACAGACACACACATGGCAAATCTACTCTGAGTACGTTCAGCTTTCCAGGCACACTATGGAAATCCCACATGGCACCTCTAAATTTATACCAGCAGCTCCACTATTCTGGTTTATAATCTCCAAGTTCCCTAAGAGCTTCTGAACTGCTTAAGCAGCTTTTTCTTCCTCATTCTAGAAGGGAAAAAAGCTCATCACCTCTGCTGAATACAGCTCTGGCATTCGAGTCACCCCTGCAGTTACCTGTCCAGCTGGAAATGTTCGCAAAACTGAAAAACTTGCACGTTTCCCCTTTCCAAAAGCTGTGTCTTAGGCACCAAAATATTGCACTGCATGGACTGAACCTTGAATTTCATCCACTGGGTGCAGAAAACTGGATCCATTTCTGATGTAATGCTCCCCACATTTACCTGAAGCGGTTTCAAGCTGAATTTTGTGATTTACTCCTGTCCCACCCACTCCAGAAATTGCACCATCAGATGCCTTTGCTGTGATATGTTCCTGGCTGGGGATGTTGCTCCTTCCTTCTCTTGTGTCTCATGTCCATAGGCTCATTTCATCCCTCAGTACCTCACCAAAGCACACCTGATACAACCCTTGCTGGCCCACATTTGTCACATTCCTTGCATCATTCTCTCGTGCCTCATACCCTGAGAGCTGGCAGGAATTCTTACACTTCAAAATAAGCTGGGTGGGGGGGGGAAGGGAGAAAAATGCTTAGAAATCACATTTGGCACCAGAATTCTGCACCACACCTCTCCCTTGCACTGCTTTTCCCGCCCTGGGGAAGGGAAGGGACTTTGTTCTAAGCCTCACTCAGAACTAACAAGTGACCATGGGTCACTGCATGGAACAGCTTGGAAGGGAAATCTATTGTGCTGTAGGAAATGCCTTAGGAAATTCAGGGAACTTTCCTTCAATCCCAGACTTACCATAACAACTGAGGCTTAAATATTCAATGTGTGTATTCTACAAAAACTCTACAGGACCAGGATAATACATAAACCCAATAATATGTGAAATCCATCCTTGGGATAAAAATCAAAATATAAACACTCATTCTCATGGTGCTCAAAGGAAAAAAAAAATTCCAAACAAGGAGAGGTGTTGGCCCAAGTGCCTGATGTTAAATTCCAATTTAGGTAACTGCACTGTGCCTACGCAAATTCCTCCCCAGTTTCTGTGAGATGCAGTATTCACTTCCTGCCTGGCACCGAGCTGATGTCACCGGCTGCCACATTCCAGCCCGGAGGTGGCAGCAGTTTGGCAGTGGGTGAAGCCACACAGATTTACACAGCTCTTCACACAGCCCTTGTCAGTGTTTCTCTTCCTGCAGGTGTGGTCTGCGAAGCACTCCGGTGCAGTGTGGCAGAAGGGGGCACAGAAATCCAAATAAAACACTGTATTTTATACCCTTTCACATATAAAAGTTGTTGGAACAACTAACTACCAGTGCATCAGGGAATTAAGTGCCTAAACACAAATCATTCCCTGAACTCAGAGAAGCCAAAAAATGCCAAAAATGATTCAGTGGAATTTCATCTGACAGCCCAGGTGGTTCTTCCTACTCCTGGATCCCAGCTCCCAAGGATGTGAGCTGTGGGTTTTGCACCAAAAACCAAAGAGTCATTTAAACACAGCTCACCTGAGAGCAGGCATGGAACTGCTGCAGCTTTAAGCTACATCAGAGGATTCTTAAAAGCATCAAGCTACAACTCAAGAATTACAAAATAATAAAGAAATAAAAAGAAAACAATAAAAAGCCACAAAATACCTCAAGAGCTGGTGCCAGACAGCCCCACTAGATGTCCCCACTGACCGAGGGGAGCTGCTGGCACAGGGACGGTGCCTCACCCACGGACCAGCCCCCTGCTCTGGGAACCAGGAATTCCCAAGCTTTGGGGGTTTTAAAATGGAAATTGTAGAAAAGACTAAACAAAACTAACAGTGACGTCTCTAGGCAGTGAGGTGACATCTCCCTGAAACACGTTCTAACCACAGCAGCTTCCAACTACAGCCTCAGTTAAAAATCAGGCACTGCAGCTCAGCTGCCCACTCTGACAGGGGTAGAGCCTAAAGACCAAAAAAAACAAGGAGGAAAGGAGAAAAGATACCTCTGCTACAAGAATTCTGTGGTTTTACCTGATTGATACCAGAGTGGAAAAGGACATCTGAGGTCACAGTCACACACTTGCTTAAGGGCAACTTTTAACATCCCCAGCTACAGTGAAATCTGAAATCATCAGCCAGGAAGAGTCATTGTAAAAAAACCAACTTCAGCTCCCTCAAGGGTCTTTCATGTCCTACCCGTTTTTGGTTTTCACTTTCAACATTCTTTAGACCACGGCTAAAGAGAGTTTAAAATAATTTCTATTGGTGTCACGAAGTTCTCATTTAATTTCAGTATTGTAACCACTTATCACACAGGCGTGCACTTTGTGTAAAGGCTTTTGTAAAAAACATGCTCCTTGTCTCTAAAAACGGAGTGAATAGGAACAGAGGGAACATGTAATGCAGTGTAATTAGGCAGCACTCACCTCCTGCTCCTGTTGAAAGATGACAACTCTGCCTCCCTTGTCTCCTGTTGCTAACAACTCTCCAGAATGGTTAAATTCTACTGTAGAAATTATATCCGCTGCAGAACAACAAAAATAAACCCCACAGATTAATCATTCTTCTAAATACCAAGTGGCCAAGAAAGCCATGATAAAAAAAAAAACAAATAACAAAAAAAACCCAAACCCCAAAAACCCCAAAACCAAACAACCCCCCCAACCAAACAACAAACCAAACACACTTTAGTTACAGGACATCTATAAAATGCAAGTAGAAGTTTCTTCCAAAAAAGGAACAGTAATTTTTGAAGCTCTACATTTGAGAAGCAGTTATAGATCACCACGCCAGAGCTACAAGCTTGGTGTTGTGCATTACTTTGTTCTTAGAGGTTTAATATCATCAACTTGTTAGAACTGATTTTTCTACTCTGACTCTACTTTAGATGGTATAGATTGTACCTTCACAGAGAAACTGCGTACCTTTATTTTCTCCATGAGAATCCTAATGGATGGTTTAGATACAATCATTATCCATTTGACCTCAAAGCAGCTTTATTTTTAAGGACTTGGTAAACATTTGACAACGTAAAGGCAAAAGGTATCGGGGGAGAAAAGTTCAGACATCAGTGTCCAAGGGATGCAAGGAATACACAGCTGCAGGAAATTAGGAAAAAACCTCAACAGTCTCCAAAAAACCTGAGTACCCCTTCTGGATGTGGAAGGTTTACATTATCACATGTGTTTTTATAGGGAGTGCTAAAATTAAATTGTGAATATACACTGACAAGAATAGTAATCCCTAGCATCGAACTGAGCTGGCCATACAGCAGAAAGGACAAATTACAGCTTAAGCTCAAGCCCACCCATTCACATTCCCAAAGGTACACATGCTCCTTGGACTCCCAAATAGTTGAATATCAGAAGCCAAACCATTCTTGGAACACCAAATTGCAACACAGCTCTATAAATCTAATTTTCTGCACAAGAAACTACCTCAGAGTTTTACATACACAGGCCTTGAGGCCATTTCACTTGCATGCCAGTCAGCTGTAGAGAAACAGTAGTTTCTGTGGGATGGTTTCTTTATTCTCCATTGCATTCATAACATTTTAGAGTTAAAAAAGATCAATACCTGCTTGACTTAGAGCTGAACACCAGCTCCACTGAGTTTTGTACTATACAGCACAAACTGCCCTGGAGATCCCCCCCCAACCTCCCTGCCATGCTCACCTGGCACTGCTCAGACTGGCTGGAATGTCTCAAAACAGCGTTAAGGACAGAAATACAACCTCAGCCCGTACCTCACTGAACCAGGATCCAGATCACACACAGAAAAACTTTAATTTTTAACCCCCAGAAGGCAGCAGTTACTTCAGCCAGTCATTCTTGTATTTGTGAACAAGACCAAGTGATTTATCTCACACCCGTGAGGCTTCAGATGCAAACCACTGAGCTGCAGATAGGGTGTTTAACAGGCACCTCTGCCAGGTGAACGGGGCATAGAGATAACAAACAATTCATCAATGTGCAGAAAGAGGGAAGTGCAAAGCAAGAAGTCAAATTTTGACTTTTCCAAACAATACAAAGCACGCTGTTGTACTCCTCCAATAGGAAAATACCTTAAAAAGTCTTCAATTAATTGAAGAAAAACACGCTACCATCTCTCAGCAGTGAGAAGCATACAGAATAATCACTATTGTGAAAAACACAGACTTAACACTACAAGCTATGACAGTCTTGAAACTGATAAGGCAATACAGTAAATTATCAGCAGATCTGATGTGTCCATGTATGTGGAAAGAGAAGAGCAAAGAAATTACCTTAGAAGTCTCCTATATCCATCTAAGAACAGATGGATAAATTCACCAAAGCACTTATTTCGTGAAAGTCACTGGAAATTTTAGAACAGGCAGCAACGACAGCCAGAAAAACCTTTAACTAAGGATAAAAATCTCTATTTTCCTAGGTCTGATGATGGTATCTATTGTGTTTACTAATAATACAAATCTCATATATAGCAGAAAGACAACCACTTTTTTGTAGATCCCAGACATCCTTGCTTTCTGCATTTATTCTAATTTTCAGGAGACTCCAAGCTTTCCCCCAGTGATCTCCAAGCTGATACAGATCCTGCTTTATCACAGACTCAAGTGCACAAACAAGCTTTCAGCACCCGCATCCCACACCTCCAAGGAGTCCGGCAGGCTCAGGCAGTGGTGACAAGGTGCTGAAAACTCTCCAGTGCCTGACTGACACCATGCAGATCATTCCAAGTACCTGGATCAGTTTTAAATTAAAACCAAGTAGCCGTTGTGTTCATTAGCAGCAATTGCCATGGAAAGATATTAATTTGTTTTAAAACTCAAGATACATCAATAAATCCAATGTGCCTTCCACAGTGTAATCTTGGATTGCTTCTTTTCCAAGGGCAAAACAAACTGTGCTAAAATTATGACAGAAAAAGGTGATTTTTGCTTAAGTAATCCCAAACCAGGGCCGAGATGCAGATTTTACAAAGAAATCTGTACTGGAGAGCAAACAAGCAGTTATACATTCAAACCCAGTAACTCCCTGTTTGGAATTCCACATTCCCATACCTTGGTCAAAGGAAGAGCCGGACATCAGGGCACTGGTGCTGACCTGAGTGGATTTAAGGGTGTTGGAGAAGTGACAGGGGAAGCATTTCATCCTCCCCAGTGCCCGGATTTGCTCGTGGATTCTCATCTGTGCTTACACCCTCGTTGCCAAGAACATGTATCCATCTTACCCTTCTTTACTCCAGCGGTAACTGTAATTCCCTGATGATTTCAGCCCTTCAGCACCACAACAGAGCATCCCCAGCCCGTGCTGTTTTCCCTCCTGTCCCTAGGTGGGAGCCTGCGAACACAGAGCTGCCCCCACTGGCCACACGCTGGGAAATGATCCCTTCCCAGCGCCAGGAGCACTCGGGAGGGATATTTAAGGAAGAAGCAGATGCAGTGCCCTACTGTCACCACACCAATGGCTGCTGGAAATAGGATGCATTTCAGTGCCCTCTTCTTCCTGCACAGTGTCAGAGATAAATAACCACTGACCCCTTATCTGATACCCAAATCCCTCCTGGGCCACAGCGTTATCGGCTGTCACACAGAACCCTGGAGATCAGATTTGTCTTCTCCTCCCCTCGAGCGCCTCAGGACATCTCTGACACCACGATGCAGTGTGACACTGCCAGCTCTGAGGGTTCCAAACACTACAGGGCAGCATCAATCACCTGAGATGAAGACATGATTGTGACAAAGACAAAAACCAGTACAGAAAGGTACACCTTCATTCCTGCAGGGCACCTGCAACACCTGTACCAAGTGAGCCAGGTTTCTGCTTCTTGCATAAGTTGGGACAAAGAATTCAGAGGTTATTACATAATTTACAAGTATTTCTCTGCACAGATCTATACATTTGTCCTTTAGTTCCACTAAATATCCCTTCACAGACACTTATTGTTGTAGAAACACTTCTGAGAGTGCTAAATGCTTTCAAATGATGGTTTTTAGTGACCTGAAAGCAAAGGGGTGGCGGGGTGGGAATCACCTACACAGCCTGAAATCCATTTATGAGTGCAAACGTTCCGCAGCAGGTTGAGCAAAGCACTATGGAAACACAAAGCTGTTGCACAGTTGTATCCCTACCTCAGAGAAATAAACCTCTAAAGCCAAACCAAGCCACTGATCCCAAAAATCTCAAACTAAAGAGAGGCTTTGGTCCCTGACCCATCAGCACAAGGAGACGGGGCACAGCCTGCTTTCCCCAGAGCCATCCAAAGCTCCCTACAGCTGTCCCAGATCCAGCAGCTAGAATCTGGCCAAGCTTTCCTTTCCTTCTGCACATCTTTATTTTCACAACCTGCTTTGAGTTTTTTAGGCTTCAATGAGACATCTTCACTTCTCAAGTGCTCCAACAAAAATCAAAACCACCAGCAAGGTCTGGACACTTGACCGGATTCAAGCAGGGCTAAATTCTTCCATGGCAGACATGGAGACAGGAACCTCAGGAGCCAAAGGAAGCAAAACAAGGTGTCTGGCTTTGGCAGGGAACAGGAAAAGGGTAAAACACATCTCAGAGCTTCAGGTAAGGCCCTGAGGCCACTGGGCCAGTGCACTGGAAAGAGAACAAGTTCAAATGAAAAAAGAAGAATAAAGGAATCCAAAAGATATCAAATGTCTTTTCCCCTGTTAAAAGCAGTGTTTGGAACAAGAAAAGCTCAGTGACAAATACTTAAAAACACTTGCACACTTTGGGGGCCTTCCACATGTTGCAGTGAATGCAGAACCACACGTGCACTGCCACCATCAAGTTTTCTGCAACTTTTAGAGCAAGTATTGTGGTGAAGTTTTACCACTGTCCAGATGTCTATGGAAAAAGGGAATAAACCAGCTTCATCAATCCAAACCAGCAGAAGAAAACTCCAATTACTTAATTCCAGAAGGCCCATCGCAAACCTGAAAAGCAATTCTGTATTAAATTTGTTTCCAATAATAGCACAAAGGGATTTTATTAGTAGAGAAGAGGCTATCTATTTTAATGTTCCATGAACTTTATATAAACTCTGCTTAGAAAACATGCTTGGTAGGCAAAACATGTCACCTACTCTGCAGCAGCGAGTCAATCATGGCAGGAACAAAGAGAGTCTTTATTTCACCAGACCCAAAAGGTTTCTGTGCAAGTTTTTGGAATCACGTTGATCTGCTGCCTAAGCAGAGAGCAAGTAAATCAGAGTGTTTACACAAGTGGAGCAATCTCCTGATGTTTCCAAGGACTGAACAAAGAATTGTAGCATTTAAAAAGCATTTAAATAATTATTTAGAAAGCATTGTTTATACACTTTCCCAGTGGCTCAAAACACCGTTTCTGGAATTTTCCAAAGGAGCAACTCAAACAAGTCTTGTCCATGAAGCGGAGCAGATTATTTACAGGTTGGCAATTCCGTCCTGGGGAGTGAAAACAGAACTCACTGACCTAATGTGGAGACCACTTCCTCAGTTTATCAGCCTGGAAAAGCTATTTTCATCAAACTAAACATCAATCATTCCAAGGAGACTTTAGAAATTGTCTTAAAAGGGAAATATGAAGAAACCAACTTTTAGGATTAGTATTAAAATCCAAGGAAGCTCCAGCAGCCTCAAACTGAAGAAGCAGCAGAGGAATGGATAAACATCATGAGAGATAAAGACAGTGAAATATTTGAATTTGATGCACAATTGCTGAGCATACCTGAGTCATTCTTCCTACAGAGAGCAAGAGCACCTGTCCAGGAGAACTTGCAGACCTTAAGTGGGTTTGTTTGTGGGTTTGTTTGGTCCTTTCCAGTCCAGGGTGAGGCAAAACCTCCCTGCTTCAAACTACTGAACAGATGCAACTTCTAGAAACTCCGGCTCAAGTCACAGCTAATGACAGAAAATTGTGGCTTTTGATTGGACTTTCTTGTTTCCAGTAATGGTTTTGTTTTGGAGTAATGTACTTCGTTGGGAAAAAACCCCCAAACAAACAATGAAAGACACTGGATAGAAAACAAAAGCTCTTCCAAGGCTTCAAATATTTTAAGCAGCTCCACAATGCACTGAGTCATCCCACCAACACCCCACTGTTTGTGATTTGGATTTACTACACTTATCCAGAGTCCTGATATATTGTGTATTTATCTCTGAAGGTAGATAGTGAGGTGCTAATCCCAAAATGAACAGGAAGGCTGTTTAAGTAAAATTAAGGCAGGGTGACCACGCATGTCTGTCTGAAGAGGAGAGCTCCCAACACAGGGTACCACAACTCCACATCCCAGGAAAAAAGAGAGCAAAATGCCATTCACTGTTTAGTGCTGGTGGTATAAAAGAAAACACCCTCTGCATTCCAGCCTCATCCCTAATTTATGTCTGTGGAGAGGGGGAAGGGAACACAAGGATTGTATGCTCTAAAGTTACCATGACCAGTTTTACTATTGACTTCATTTCCCTCTTCTTCATTCACTTGCAGCAGTGATTCCCTGCATTCATTCTGTCTCCCTGAAGTGACTAGGCAACAAATCCAAAGGCAGCTGGGAGAAGGCATTCCTACTGTTCAGTTTACTGCTCGAGACTCATTCCAGAAGGCCTTTAAATAGATCTCTTCTCTACTAGAGAGGGCATTAAAAATATATTAATTCCTTAAAATACAAGGACGGGAAGAAATGCACGTAGAAATAGAGAAACCAGAAAGGGGTTACTGCCCTTGTGGCAGAAATCCTCCCTCTGTGCCATGCATCTCTGCCAGAGCCAGCTGGTTCCTTGTTCTCTCCCAAGTACCAGCCCTGGAATTCTGCAGCACACAAAGCTGCCCTCCTTCCCCGGGAGGGGAATTTGTCTGACGGCCAACTCGCTTCTCAGTGCTGCTGGCCGTGCGGGGCAGACACAAACACACGGGAGCCCAGGATGCAGCTCCAGCAGACAGTAATTAGGCTGGGTTTGCTGGCTTGTGCAAACCTGGGAGCTGGACAGAGAGGAGGAAGATTTACAGAGTGTTCCCTGGCCTGCACGTTCACTCCAAGTGAGGGAACTCACTTGAACAGCCCTGGGAGGCTGAAAATGAAGAACACGGCCATGACGAAGTCGTCATTTCCCTGCTGATGCTGAAAGCATTTAGTGCTGTTTGTGGGAGATGCACTTCAGGGCTGAGACTCCCCAAGTCCTATTTACATCTCCACATATGTGTAACAAACACAAGATAACGGTGTCCAAACAGGGAATACACGAAGAACTTCACAGCATAAATTACTCACCTAAGTAAAATAATCAAATATAAACCTTGTCAAGCAAGCCTAAACCACTGTAACTTTGCTCTAATTTCCTGGATACCTCTATATTCCCATTTCTTTTCTTTTATTCTCCCTTTCCTTCTCCAACTTTGCCTATCTTTGAGAAAGGATACACTAGGCAAGCTCTAGTTTGACAATGCGTTCTACTTTGGATTAGAAAGCCAGAGTGATTTACTCATTATTATTGCCACTAAACATTTAATTTTTAACTTTTCATTTAGCTCCCTAAAATAAAAGTTTGATACTCCTTGATTAAGCTTTTCCTGTCACTTCCTAAGACACATTAGCATGCCCCATGCCTGCCCTGCTCACTGTGGGCTCCCAGGTAAGCAGGGCTCTACTCTTGCATGGCAAAGCACAGCTCTGACTGTGCCACATCCTCCCGAGATCACTCTTTGTGCTGTCAAATCCATGTGCCAGCAATGACAGCAAGAACACTCTGCTATCACCAGCCTTCAAGAGAAGGAGCTGGAATTAAGTCACTTTTTTTATAATGGAAGGAGGAACTGGAGGCAAGGGAAAGAACCAATACTCCACAGGATTTACATGTATTAGGATGGCTTAGAATTTACAGCTGCATTTGTAACACTTAGATAGTCTAGAGATAATGCAACTTAATACTCAAGTACAAAACAATGTTATTTTGGTGGTTTCACAAATTCACGTAAATAACTTTTGTTAAGCCTTGTGACTTCCTAGAAAACACAACAGCAAACTTCCATCCCCTCCCACTGCAGGAACAGCGGCACCTGCCCTAATCTTGTTGCCATTAGTTTTATGTAAGGCCAGTAATGCCCCTAAATAGCTTTACTGGGCTCAGTGCTCAGAGCAGAACAGCTCCAAATCCTGTCCCACGCACCAGAGGCTGCTCCTCCCTGCAAAGCCGGAGTGCGACGGAGCTGCAGAGAACAGGATTATCACACAAGTGACTCTCAAAAGCTTCTACAAGTTGGGGTAGGAACAAATATGCAGATTAAGTGTTTTACAAGATAATAGTAAAGCAGGGAACAGAATCACCATCTGCTAATCTCTCATCTGGATCAGCAGCTTCTCGTGCATCCAGAAATCTTTATGTGATCTCAAGTTATCCGTGGCATCAAAGTAACTTCCTCATTTAAATAGAATTCATAGAAAGCACAAGCTATGGTCAACATTACAACCCAGGTTGGAGAGGCAGCAGCACACTGAACATTTTAACTCTTGTGTTTGGCAAACAATTCCTGTGCCTCACCGGGCAACTGCTTCAACATCTCCACTCAGGGCAAGTTTCCACCACCAAATTTACCATTATTTTCCCCCACAGTCCATTTTTGGACCAAGGCAAGAGACCAAGAAAGAAATGTGCAAAACCAGCAACTCTCAGAAGTAGCAGAAATCCCTACAGGGAACACTTACAATCATCTTCAACAGACACTGCCACCACCTCAAACTTCTGGGAAAAATTGCAACACATTTCATTTCTGTTACACAGTTTGTATTTTGCTAAGCTAACAGAGTTCACTGAGACTGAGCTGAAGGCATCACATGAGGAAATTTGCTGTAGGGGAAAGCAAGGAACACACTCAGGAGCAACCACATCTCCAGCTAGCACAGCTGGATTTGCAAAGGTCATTGAGCCCACACCCAATGCCAATTAACTGCATTTCTGTGTGCAGAGTCTTCACAGCTTCCACCTACAAGGCCAGAATTTGGCTCTTTTAGAACAGAAAGGAAACTGATTTAAAGCTCAGACCACTGGCTTCCTGTCTCCATTTACAGTAGGAAACTCAAGTCTCCAGTACACAGGACTCCAAGACACCTGTGGTGGCAGGGAAAAACAGAGATGACAAACAGCAGCAAGTCAAAGCACTCTGAAAACAGATGTGTCAGACACTGATGTGTCCCTGCTTCCTACCACTGAAAGTGACATAAAAATCGCTCTGAAATTTTCCCTCTGTGAAAAGAAACCATTCACACTGAAAAATAATGCTATGAACTTCGGAAAGGAACTTCCCAAAATCGATTACACCTTAAATTGATTTAAAACTGTGACCCACTCTGCAATACCTGTAACCGTCACTGTAACCACTGGGCTGTAGGTTTTATTTCTGCTCACCAAGTCTGGCACTGCACTCTGTAACTCCTTTCATGCCAACTTCACTGCAAACCTACAGAAGAAAGAAACCCTGTGGGGTTAGGATTTGTTAGCAGGAAACAGTCCTGAACTGCCCCCTTGAAACCATTTCATCTAATGAGAGAATTAGATAGTTTTGGGGTTTTTAACCCCGAATAAGTTTTTAGTAGTAAGTGTTTCAAAAATTACTGTGAAAAATCCTCTCCTGTTAAACTCTCAACAACAGCAGACATAAGAATGTTCTCTCTATACAAACAAATGCAAAGCTGTTTGGTTTCTGGATAGAAACCATTAACCCTCATCACCCTGATTAATTACTTTCTATTTTTAAACCTTAAGAGATGACTGCAGTTCCTTTCAAAACAAGCACAGGAGACCAACAGGCAAATTCCCTCTTTCCACCGAGCAAAAGAGTATAAACTGAATGAATTCAGTTCAAAAGATGCTGCAAACCAGAGTTCCCAGTACTTGCCTTGCCCCTAGGCTGGACGTGGTCTAGTGGGGAGAACAGAGGAAGACACAGGCAGTCTGATCACATGCAGAGAAGCAGGAAAATAAATACATTTACAACAGACCAGACAAATAAACACCCCAAAAAACTCCTGCTGACTGGGCTGCCCACATCCAGGCATTGCATATTTAATAGGTAAATGGTAACTTGGCTCCAGCAGTAGTTGATGTGAAAAATCTAACACTCTGGAATCAGCAAAACAGGAGTTGTGGCCCTCACTGCAGTTCCCAAGTCCTTTGGGAGCTGCCTCCACCTCTGAGGGTGTATTTTACATGTACACCCAAGAACTTCTGGGCTACAGTCCTTCCCACCCTGGAATTGCGGGGGTCTGTGTCTGAAGCTTCTTCCAGAGCTCCACAACTCTGGGAGATTGCTGCTGTCCCAGTAACTCCATGTGAACACTACTGCAAAGTGGGGACCTTACCAGCTCAAGACAGAGTCATTTTTCAACTCAATATGAGCTACATCAGCCTGAAAATACTTCAAAATCAATCATAAGGGATTATTCAATACCCGACAAGAATTCTCTGGAGGCTCTAAAGACATCCTCTGCCTGGAAACCACAAACAGCAGCTACAGCACTCTGCGAAAGGCAGCTCAGCCTCGAGGTGGGCTGAGGCACCACTCCATCATTTCAATTTATCCTAATAGTTTCTAGTCTTTGCAAGAGGCCTCCAAGTTTTCATCTGAGGAATAAGTGTGATTAGGAAAGCAACAACTAAGTCAATTCCCCCTTTTAAATCTTCATTACACAGCAGTAGAGTTTTTCCCCCCAAGAATACCCTAAATAATGTATTCAAACGGGGGATTTCCACCTTACATTATTAGCACTGCAAACATATTTAGAAGATAAGAGATACACACATACACAGAGAACATTTTGCTGGGAACAAAGAGCAAGTGATGAGCATTTAGTTCACATCTCTTAATAAACATGCTTCCCAAACTCAAATATTCCTTCAAATATGACAGGAAGTGCCTATTTGCTTTTCCTATTCACACTAATTCAGGTCTATTGTTGGCTGAAACAAAGGTCTTTCAACCTGCATCAACTGTTCCCAGGACATTTGACACCAGTTTATTAATATCATAAACAGGAGAGGCCTGAGTGGCAGAAGTCCAGCCCCACTCCTGGTACCCAGCTGAAGCCACCTCAGAAAGGAGGGTGAGTGTCTCACAGAACTACAACATTTATCCAGAACCAGGAACGCTCAGCTCAGTTAAAGGTCACAGCTTCTCCTTGAGCCTCTTCTTTGCAGCTACTGCAATATTACAGAATAGTAATAAATTTTTTTAAAAGGGCTCAATCTGTCCACAAGCTTTTCTCCTTCCAAGCAGAATTGTTCTGCTTTTAAACAAAAAAGTAATCAACAGTAAATCCAGCATTTCAGCATTTTTAAATGCCAGGCACCTGTTTGATGGAAAAGCTTCCGTGGGGTTCAGTTTTGTAACATCACAAAATTCAGCTGCTGAGAGCTTCCAGCCCCTGAAGCTTAAATCTATTTTCAGGTGGGGAAGAGAAAAAGAAGAGTGGCCCTCCTACTGAGGATGTGTCACACTCAGTGATGCATCAATCCCTTTTCAATTACAGTGAAAACTCCTCTTCACTCACAGTTTAGGATTACCAAAAAAATACTGGGAACAGTAGTTATCCAGAGGTTGGGTAACACCACGATTGGAGGCTGTGCACCCCTAGCACTCCATGAGAAAGGATGAGTTTGAGGTGAAATAGGAAAAAAAATAACAGAAACACAAAATATATAAAATATAACACCTAAGCAACATCTGTGTTAAAAACCTAAATGAATTATAATTCTTAATTTACTTTGTTTCAATGCATTGTCTGCCATAAGAATCCATCTGACGTCCTGGGTACCTGGCCTAGGTTTGCTTGTGCCCTGCTGCCATCACAGGCCACGTCAATTACACTGAACCTGGAGAAACTGTGTCCCTGTCCCGACACAAGGCACCCAGAACCTCAGGCCTCCATCAAGTGCCACAGGATTCTGGCAACCAACAAAGTTTTGAACAGCCCACAAGAGTCACAGAACCAAACCTTCCTTGAATTCACAGAAAAAAGTGAGCATACACATGTTCTTTGGTGCTGCAGCAATAAAACTCTACCTAAAAGCAAATTTCTTTTAGCCCCAAGTGAAATCTTTGCTAAAAGGTAAGAATATGAAATCTGTGGTTTGTTTGAAGGGGGACTGGCAGTGTTAGGGTCCTCTGCTTCTACAGTTTTGAATACAGGTAAAACATCAGGTATTACTACAACATAGAGATAATTTGGCTAAATTACACAAGAAAGAGCTTCCTTTCCTTGGAATTTTCCTGTTTCAGCCACATATTATCCCGTTAAACTAAGCAGCTGCACTAAGTGCTGCACACAATCCATGCCAGTTCCAGTTCTTTCAGAAACAGCCACCAAAACCTACACTGAATTCTGAGACAAAGACGACAGAATGGTTTAGTTATATTTGTATTGTGTAGAATTTAGTTTGGGAGTTACTCATCATTTCTGTCCTTTGTACAACTGCATACAGATCATACATATCTAATTATAGGGGAACAAAATTAACTCCAGCAAGAACCAACTTCATGCCCACAATTGCTTCATCTGAGATCCCCTCAGGTGCCTGAACGTTCTGTCACTATCACTCACAAAACTGGGACTTGTTGAGATATAGGAGGAGAATTGAGACAAAAACCCTTATAAATAACAGATTTGATTATTTCTCCTCTAACACAGCACTTGCCTGGTTTTAATACTCTGGTATATGACTTGTTCCAACATATTTTCTGACTGCAGAGCTTTAATTTACGACCTATCATTAATAAAGCTGCAGCAAAACTGCATATCTAATTTCCAAGAGGGTAACAACTCAATTTCAGCACTGCTGAAGACAAAAATTCATGTTTACTGATTTTCCAGAATAAACTTCATGCTGAAACAGAGAAATTAAATGTCTATTTCTGACATTTGTGAGCTGTAGAAGACACCCCTGCTGATCTGGAGGTAAAGCACATCCTATGAATCTGTAAAGACTGAGGAGACCCCAACTCCATCTCAAGCCACCACTCCCTGGAAAACCTGTATCCTCAGAGCCAAGTCACAGTTCATCCTCGCAAGGCTCCTCAGGGTTTATCCACAATGCTCACAAAAGGGCTCCATAATTCTCCTAAGACATGCTTTGAAATACAAGTTATACAGAGTATAAGGATTCCCCAAAATGCACTGGAAGTATTTGACTGAATCTTACTGAAGCTTTAAAGCTTTATTTCTTCTCCCTGTGATAAATATGTTGGCAATGTATCTGTTTTGCAAACCCAGGCTAATTACCCCTTGGTAGCAGAAGTGCTTTGCTGGAGTGCAGAGCTGCTTTATTTATACTTCCATTTTCTTAGGGAGCTGCTCTCAACATGCCTACAAGGAATGAAAAAGAATGCTCATGAAATAAAAAAAACATGAACCAGCTCAGAAATACCATCTAGGCCTTCAAAAAGAAAAGGGTGTCCCCAGTTAAGCTGTTCTTCCAACCTAGAAAGATGGAGAGGGACGATTTACAAGGGCCTGGAGGGACAGGACAAGAGGGAATGGGTTCAAACTGAGGAAGAGCAGGTTGAGATTGGATATTGGGAAGAAGCTCTTCCCTGTGAGGGTGGTGAGGGGCTGGGACTGAATCCCCAGAGGAGCTGTGGCTGTCCCAGTCCTGGAAGTGTCCAAGCCCAGGTTGGACAGGGCTTGAAGCAGCCTGGGACAGCGGGAGGTGTCCCTGCCTATGGCAGGGGGTGGCACTGGACGGGCTTTGAGGCCCCTTCCACCTCAAACCATTCCAGGATTGTGTGACTCCAGGCCATCCCCAGTTACCAGTACAGAGTCAGAGCCTCAGAGCTGTACCAGAGCTGATTTCCATTCCAGCCCTGTGTGCACCCCACTCCCCAGTGCAGGTGCTCCTTTCACCAGAGGTGACTTCAGACATACTCAAGGCTGTGGGTAGGGAAGCTCCCAGAGATCCTTCTGTGACTGCCCAGTGGCCGCAGCTGAAGGTTTTTAACGAGCATCCAAGAGGAGCAGTAGGTACAGCTGAGAGATTTGCATTGAGAGAACGTCCTAACGAGCTCCTGCGGGGCTGTTCTCAGTGATCCATCCTCGCTCTGTCTGACAGCTGATAAACACATTTGCCATGATAACCAGGGGCTGAGGACACTCCAGAGCCTCCACTCAAGAGCAGGGATTTCCCAAATGCCAAAGTTATTTTTGTGCTCTTTGATTGCTTTTAAAAGGGGATTTCTTCTTTCTTAAAAAAATAAAAGTTTATGAGCAACGGGACCAGCAGAGAATCAGCCCTGTGACCCAGGCAAAACACAGAAGTATTGATTCACCTCTTTTCTAATTCACAGAACGTTTACAAGTTTCTCCTCAAGACTACAAATTACTCAAGACAGCTTACACCAATTACAACTGAATATTCTATAAAATATTACTGTATTACTTATTCAAGAGGGTGTTTACCTACACAGCACTGAAAAATACAGACCATTTCATAGTGCAGGTATTAATTCACACAACAAACATCCAATCAGTAGAAAGTTGGGATGTCTGTTCATGGAAAGAAAAAATAATTTTAATTTCAAGTTGTATTGACTTGAACCATAACCTAGTGCTTAGTCATTACCTAATAGCTTTTATTTTTAAAAATCCAGAAATAAAATTTACTTGCTTCTGCTTATATTTATTAATTTTTATTATCCTTTTTTTCCTATACGCAAGACAGGTGATTCAAGAGTCCTTGGAGCTAATTTGATTGGTAATTATTTACCTTTTCATTCCTGCTGACAGCCCGCACATAACCCTACAGAAAAACTCCTCACATCCACCACAGTATCTACGCTGAAGTACACACTAATAACAGGCTAAACAGTCCCTCAGCAGACCTTACTTCAGATCTTTTCAGGGTTTGTTTGTGTTCCCAAGTAGTACAGAGCTATTTATGGAAAAATCTCTGCTGGAATCACAGCCAGAATTTCAATAGGCTGCACGGCACAGTGCAGCCAGGGGTTGCTGTTCTGTTTGCAAATAACAATATATTTGGAAATAACATACTGGGCCATTGTTCTACACGTAGAGAAAAGAAGCCTTCAGGCAATGCCTTTCTTGTCACTGAGAAAGCTACAGACAGAGCTCTGCAATAGCTTCATTTTCTCTTCTTGCTGAAGCCAATCCAAAACACACACTGCAGGTTACAATTTAGTAGTATTATTATTACAGAAAAATGTAATACTTTGGCAATGCCTTTCAAAATTAGAACTCTGTGACTTGGTGTGCATTCCTGTTGTAGATACATAAAAAACCAACTCCTCAGAACTACCCTGCTGTTTCAGACTCTTCTCACACAGTCTTTGACCAAATGATTTATTTCAGGTGCAAAGCTCAGGCCAAACATTTGGAGGCTTTTAATCTTGGTGTGCAGAATGCAGGAGGCTGTTGTGGCTCAGACAATGCGTGAAGTGCCTCCTTCTAAGCAAGCAAAATGAAATCAGAAATTCCTCTTGCCTACCAGAAAGGCAGGGAGGGAGGGCCGCTCTCCAGCTGAATTTCAGGCAGCCTGCCGGGGAGCACAGGGCCTGTGAAGGTCACAAGTACAACTGAAGTTTCCAGCAGAGATAAATACACAGCTCTATGAAGTGAATGGAGAAGCAAAATTTCCGATTACCTCCCTCACTCTGGTCACTCACTCAGCTACCAGTTCCTTTTAATACCTAATGCATCTTTAGTGGCACTTGGAACCTTAAAGAACAGTCTTCCTTTGCCCAGTTGCCTTTTCTTTTCCCCCCCTTCCCTCTTGGCAAGGGTTTTCCTGTGTTTCTATTCTGGCCTAAGCATACAGGCCTCAGCTTCTTAAAAAAAAAATAAATTATTAAACAGAAGCCAATGCTAATTTCTGGCCTGGACTCTGAGATTCCCAACACATGGAATCTTGACAACACCAAGGCATATTTATAACACCTCTTAAAATTATATATAGTCTACTAATCAGAGCAATATACCAAGCTTTATTTTTAAGTGTTTGTTTTAAATATGTCTATTTATACACCGGGACCTTTTCTCTGGGTTTTGGAAGAGTTGCATAACAGATATATAGATATATATAATTTGTTTATATATGTTGTGCATACGTTTTGTATTTAAAAAGGTAGAGAGTATTTTGGTAGTGTTACTGTCCTGGAAAGATGTCAAAGGTCATTACAAAAAACTATCAAAGGCTTTGAAACTTCAATTTAGGAAACACCACCCAGGTCTCACAAGCAGGGAAAATAAAGTGGGGAAGGGTTAAAATGGCTCCAAAGAAAACAACTGCAGATGATTACTTTCAGTTATCTCTATTTCTAGTCTTCCATCAGTCTCCCCACCACCCCCTGGGATAATTACATTTAAGTTTAAACTTTTAAGTTGGAAAAAAGTAAGAGAGTAATAAGAGCTCTGTATGAAAATGAACCTCACACCAAAGACCCTGGTTAGAACAAACATGAATTGGAAGGTGTCAAACAACTTCCAGTTGCACGCAACATAAAACCCCTGGAAAAAGAATTTCAGTGTATACACAAACAAGTTTATAGGCACTAAGAGAAGCTTCTCTTGACAACTCCTTCAGCAGGACAGCAAGCAACAGGAAGGAAAGGCAGGGTACTACCCTGCCACGGCATTTTTCTAACACAGACATGCTCTTACCCAGAGCACAGGAACACCTTGCACCAGATTGCACCAGCACAGAGGCGTGACCCGTTTGCACAGTTGTTGATGCCAATTCAGAAGCAGCAGAATGATGAGCATCCTCCAGAAACAGGCAGATGTTTGGTACTCCCAGGCTTGGGATGAGCTTCCTCAGACCACACCAAGCAAAAGCATCCCCAAGCTCCAGGGAGCCAACAACCTCATGTGCAGAATATCCAAGTGATTTTGTTTTGTTTCAAACGCTCTTTGTGATCCTCCCGCCCTTTCCTCTGAGGCATCTCAACACTGTGAGACACAAACGAGCTGGGTTAAGCACAGCACGTGTTCTGCTGCAGGAACACAACCCTGCTGCCAGCTCCTGCTGCTTTCCAGAGCAGGTCACCACTTCCAGAAAGGTCTGGAATAAGATGAAAGACCTTGGATACTTCTTTAACACACACACAAAAAAAGGAGTGTAAGATTTAGCTTAAAACAAACAAACAAACCTAAATCAAAACAATGACATGAAGTTATGAGAAGAACTGACTGAGAAAAGGCAGTAGGATTATACAGAAAGTTTTAAACTTTTGGGCAAAAAGCCATCCCTGCAAGTTCCACATTCCAGTAAAACAGCTTATGAATGTTTCACTATTACCTCCACGAACAGTGACATTTTCTCACCGCTGGGCTATACAATGAACACTGTAGCCTTCAACTTCAACTGCTGTTTATTCATATTGATCTGTGAGAAGTGTCCTCAAATACGAATCTCAGTGCACTGAAAGCAGCGTTTTCATGTGAAAGGCAGACCATGAACAAGCAGGTTATCAACCATAAAAACGAAAATACTGAGAAAGAGGTTGCATTGTTCACAATTCCATAGTTTCCCATGTTCCCTTAGAACCATTATCAACTCTCCAAGAGAAGCAATCCATCCTTTCACCTCTCATCCCATTCCTGTAGAACCAGCACCTATCCCACCACAAACTCTGCTAAGAGTTGGACAAATTAAATCTGGAGAAGCTGATGTGGAATAAAATTAATCCAAAATGAACCCAAGACACGTAATTTTCATTCAGGTTGGTTTCCCCAAGTGACTACCCTGGAGCTCAGGGATCACCTGGCTCAGCTCAAGGCAGTGACTGGCAGAGGCACCAGGAAGGACCATTTCTCTCATGAGCAGCAACTACTTGAAGTGACAGTAAAAGTACAGGCAGGCTGGGAGGTAATTTGAATTCTAATTCCTGTTCGCACACCAAGGTCACAATTCAAGATAAGCTGAACGTGTAATTATTAAAAAACAATCCAAACTTTTCTTTATCAACTCCGATATTCCTACATATTAGTCCCTACACAATGCACCAAGAGCTGTACCAGAAAAGTCAGGGGTTTGTTACGCAATTCCATTGGAAAATAGTCCAGGAATTCTCAGATAAGTGTCTTTGAGAGTCATTATATTTTTATGAAAGCCAAAGCTGAAGCTTTATTTCAATATGTAGTTCTTGTCCACTGGACCAATTCACTTCCAATATATATGTGAAAATAAAGCAAGACCTTCAGCCTATATTTATAAGTACTATACACAAACATAGCTCATGACTTCTCAAACCATCATTTAACAACAGCACAAAGGCCAGCTAAAATCACTGCTTTTAAGGATCAAAGAATGATCACTGAAATACTTTTTATAGTCAGCAGGAAAAAAAGGAAAATACAGTTACTGGCATTCAACAAACAAGAATACATTAGAAATTACTCCGTATTTTATATAAGCAACTACAATACGAAGTCTCAATTACCTTAACTGTTCCTGAATACATGCAATTATCTTTTCTCAGGTTCTCAAAACCAGAGTGCCAACTGTGTGTGTTTGGAGCTCACATTATTCCCAGAGCATTAATTTAAGAACTGCAATTGAAAATGCAAAGGGAAACAATTCCACACAAAATGCGTTTTATATACTTGGGAAAATCAATCTTTCTTTACAACACAACTCTTTTAAACCCTCTTTTTCCTGACCCTAAAATTTTCTTCCAAAATTAGATGCAAGCAGAACTGCCTCAGGGGCTTCACATGTGACCTAAATATGCTGGTTCTCTTCATGGTGCTATCACTTGTAGATCGCTGAGAGGAAAATACATTTTGATAAAGAATGGCTGACCAAATTAATAGCTTCTCCTCCAGTGCCTAACAAAAGAGTGGTAAGTTAGAAGAGGGAAGGGAGAAGCTTCCAGCCACTTCTGTTTATCTCACTGAATTACAGTCATGCAGAGAAGCCTCAAATAATTGTTTTCAGTAATACCAGCTCGTAGTAGCAGAACCTGATGGTGGTGCTTCACTTTAAAGGCAAATTAACAACCCAAAACCTTCCAGCCACTAAAGACCCAGGCAAGAGCACCCTCATGGAACACTGCCTGCTGCCCAGAGCAGTGTCCCACAGCAGGCCTGCGGGGGAAGCCAGAAAGCGAGCCACACTACTGTCAGTTAAGGAAATCCTGCTATACAAATGTATTAATAAGTGCACACACACAAGGTATCAATACTTCACCTCCTAAGACTCCTTTGTATGCTTTCCCTATTTTCAAAGGCATAGAAGAAGGCAATGGCCTCTCTATTTCCACTTTACTGACACACTGACCCTACGAAAGCAGCATTTAGCTGGTGTATGTTGCAAGAGCATAACTGAGCTGTGGCAATATAACAAAACTATAATTACATGTGTTTCACTCAAGTTTAAAGCCTGGAAAACTGTCCTGGCATTGTTATTTTGACTGTAAGATCTACCACTGCTTCTTGAAAGAGATTACTCCAAATTGGTTTGGATCAATAAATACTTCCTGTATTTATCTGTTTTCATTTTCATTGGAACAGTGTAACTGTTGCCTCTGTTCACGTTCACAACCTAAACATCAGCCTAAGCCAAGGCTTTTTACTCCTTTCAATAATTTCTTTGAAAGTGCAAACCTCAGTTTCATGTGATTACGGAACACTAAACTTTTCACTCCATACTAAAAATACTGTAGGCACAGTTACAGTGCTGCATACTACAGAGCATTGAAAACAGGAAAAAAGGCCTGAAAAATACCCTTAAGGCAGTTATTAAAACATCTTATATAATGAAATTATTGTGGGAGCACAGTGTTTCCTACAGATGAAAGGACAAACTGGAGCCTTAACTCGGTACCATCAGTAATTGATGTTTTTGCTGCAAGAGGCACACACAGAACAGATTTAATTGCATGCACACTTTAACAGCAGCTAAAACAAAGGCAGCCTAATTCTACAGCACTTAGTGCGAGGCAATACATCAGTTTAGGTGAGGATGAAACCCCAAAGAAGGGATCCATTTTTCAAATCATATTAAGACTGATAAGACACGATAAGAGAAGATTATCATTTGTCAGATTATCTTTTTAAAGTGCTTTACAGTAAAGCAATCAGTAATAATCCACCTCCCATTTAAGTGGTATTATTTCCTACAACAACTTCAAAGAAGCTGAACTGCACTAATATGAACAAGCTGGTTTTACTAACAGGGCTCGAAACAACACGGAACAAATCTCATTTCCACAGACTGCTTGTGTGCACACAGCAGAAAACCCACTCCACGTGTACCATAAAAATTCAACACAAAATAATTCTGATACTGTATCAGTGATTTATTTTATTGCTGGCCTGCAGATAGCACATGTTCAAAGTATGGATCTTGAACAGCAAAGGTTTAAAGTCCTTTCTAGCAGCTGATTTTACCCTTCATAGTAGCACAGCACTCAGAGATGCATTGCCTGTACATAAAGTCCTACAAAGAGACCAATCCTCTTCCAGAGTTCCTGTTGTTCCTCTGAGCCACTCGATCACTCTCCACACTCTGCTGGCATAAGCACATGCAGAGCTCTGAGAACCACATCAGGGTTCAATTCAGCCGAAAAATAATCCAGTGAAAAAACACAATTTTACCATTTTTTCAGCTGGATCAGCTTCCCCAACAAATTCACTGTGCACTTAGGTGAACACCCGTGCCAGCAGAGTGGGAAGGAGTGCCTCTTGAAGCAGAAATGCTGCCAAACATGTAGCTGTGGCCTAAATAGGCAAGTCAGGGAGAACAGAAAGAAGGGGGGGAAAAAACAAAAAGGCAGACAGTACAGCTTGGAACACCCAGCTCTTAACTCTTCCTTCAGCTCTGCATCCACCGGGAGTTTTAGTCTTGATTTCACATCTTCCAAAATACATTCCGCGAAGCTACAGCTACCACAGAACCCCATTCCTAGAGCAGAAATAGCCAAACCAGAGGCACTTAGGTAGCACCTTTAAAATTAAAAGCTAAAAAGTTTCACAAATCTGATCCAGAGCTGTAATCCCACCAGGATTGCTGCTGATAGCCCTGCTTGCATTCGTGCGTGCTGTGGAGTCTGAGGGCTTGATCACTCTAGCACTGCATTTCCAACACCAAAGCTTCTTTACACCTAATTTTTAATTTAAGACAGAGATTCCAAGAACAGCAAAGCCTCACAGAAGGGACAGAACAATCCCTGACTGACAAGCTGAAGTGCCCCTGCTTCCAAACCAAGAAGAATGCAAGAAAGAGGACTGAATTACTTCTGGGGAGCTGAACAGCCACTGCCTATTTATCCGTCTGCTAAATGCTCTTTGTTTTGGGGGACTGCACACTTTAAATGCACACTCTAGTCCATCCAGAGCAGCAGTTCCTAGAACACAGTAGCCTATTTCTCTAGATACTCAGTCATTCTCTGAACAGCTGAAGAGCTCAAATACAGAAGCAGACTCAGGAATACAGAACAGGACTATAACCTTGGGTCTTTTTCCCCCCCCATCTACAGCATATTTCAAACTACCTCTTAAAAACAAACCTATTACTAGGCCTTGCTCCTTGTAAATTATGCTACCTCATGAGCATAGAGAACATAACCACAGCCCTCAAAAGCCCAAATTAGCTTCCTTCCCACAACTATATCCCGATCTTTCCTCAGCAATACTAGTGCAACCTCACTGTCACTCTTTTTCTCTGAGAGTTTTTTCTCCCCTCCCATTCCACCAATCCTCATTTAAAAACAAACAAAAAAAAAGGCCCAGATTGTAATAAACTGCTTTTTTAAAGCCGTCCTTATTCCTGCCTTTGCTTCTCTTTACTCAGAAATGATACTT
The DNA here is from genome assembly GCA_013397975.1 of Machaerirhynchus nigripectus. Lineage (NCBI taxonomy): Eukaryota > Metazoa > Chordata > Aves > Passeriformes > Dicruridae > Machaerirhynchus > Machaerirhynchus nigripectus. The sequence continues at coordinate 59,003 of VZRQ01000146.1, read as the reverse complement.
TCAAGACAAACTATCATTGCTGAAGCTACATCCATCCTGCTGCTCTACAATTCTGAAATATGCCAAAAATAAGTATCAAACTACACTTGACAGACATAACACACCTAGAACCAAACACAGAAAGCATTCCTGAACAAGGGAAACATCTGATTTTGTTTCAATCTTTTACCACACACAAGCTGGGGACAGAATTTTATCTGTTCATCATTTTCAGTCTAAAACAGACACAGCCATGCTTGGTTCTAAGAGGAGACATGAAGCAAATCACAGATAATTCACAAAGCATCACAGAATGGTTAAGCATTAAAATAAAGTCAGTAATTAGCACCCACAGCAGATATTCAGGTGCTTCTTTCAGAGATGATCTGGGCACAAAACAGTTAAACAACTTGTCCAAGATGAGCAGTAATTACTCAGGGTTAAAGCTTAGGACTTAAGTTCCTGGCTCCCAGCCTTGGACCTGGACTATCAGACTTTCACATATCTTTCAATTACACCTGAAAGAACATTGAGATAGAGCAGCTTGACTCTTCTCCTTCTGCTGAGCAATTAAAACAAATTTGACTTAATTTGTTCTGAAGTACAAACTCACTCCATTAAGCAAGTGTGTAGTTTTCAGAGGCAGTTTAAACTCACAATTCTTAGTTGCTCCCAACTGCAGTTGCTATTATGCCACATTTTGAAGAACTGCAGAAGAGTAAAACCAACAAAACTGCTGCTTCAAATCTTTGTAATCATTTTCTATAATCATTCCCATAAAGGAAACTTCCACTAAGAAAACACTGGAGTATTTCTGGACAACTAAGTCTCACTTGCACTGAAACTGTGATGGCACAAAAGAAAAAAATCTGTGCATTACTGACACTTTTGATAACCTGATCACTGAACTTATCACAAACAAGCACTCTGTGTTCTCCACCCCAGAAGTCCAGTCTAACCCTCCCTCTCCAGAATGCAGGGAACAAGTTGAACACAGATACGCTGTAGGACCAGGCTCCAGCAAGACAAATATGAAACTAAGAAGGGAGGAAAACTATTTCAGAAACAGAAGAAGCACAAACTACAACAACCTTTGCCCTCATACAGTGGACTGCTAAATCACTAGAAGGCAAACTCCTGCCATCAGTTAAAATGAAGGACCTGAGTTATAATGAAGTTGACACTGAGATTTGAATTTATAACCTGATTTCTGTGCTTAACTGTGATCTGACATGCCCAGGCCACAGCTTATAAGCAAGGACAAATTCTGTACATACCAAGGGAAGAGAGGCTACTTCTGCTCCTCACATTCTCAGCAGAAAAGCGTTGCCACAGCAGTGACCCAGGCAGGCCCCAGATACAAGTTCAGTGCCACCTTTCCCCAAGCTTTAGTGACAGTTTCCCCTCCTATGTCACATCCATCCATCACACAGTGCTTGGGACGCCAGAAAATCTGTGTATCAGAGTTCACGTTTCAGCCACCATATATCGACTTTGTAACAACCAGCCAGCCTAGCCCAAGTATCCAAGGAATTGTAAGTTACACATGTGATGGGAAGGCTGGAGGTCAGGTCTGATCTTAAATATACTGGAAGCTACATAATAGCATTCTTGACACTTTTAAAAGTTGCTACAACTGTTACTGTATTAGAAGTGTTACTGTCCAAAATGTTATTCTCCACTGGCCTGTTTTATAGACAACACTGCAGGGAGACCATTTGGTTTGCATCCCACGGATTAATGCAATTAAATGATGTAGTTCTCCTGGTTATCACTGCTTTAGCTTAGTTCAAGACAGCTTTCCAATGTAAATATTGCAACACTGAGTTACCAACAGGAAGAAAACAGAAAGTGAAACTCCCATTTGTTTCAGGTTTGTTTTCTTCACTTTTAGTGAGGTTTCAGTATTCCACAACAAACTGGTATTTTGAATTTGAGCTCTGCAGCCATTTAAAAATCAGATCTCCACAGCCTTGTACAGGAGTACACAAATTGGTAGTGTGCTCACCACAGGCATAATTGGAGTCCAGACCTGTTCTCTGGCAGACCACAGTGGTTAAAGAGTCATTAAAGCTTCAGACAGTAAGATTTCCTTAAGCTTTCACCATGGGCCTGCCCCAAGAAAGCAGATGGAAAGGCAGGGCATAAAAAGGTCCTCAGACTGCACTTGGGCCCACTGTCAACTTGTCGTTGGGTATTCCAAAAGACCAGAAGCTGCTGCTCCAGTTGGTGCAAGAACCACACAAGGCTCCATGCCATTAAAGTGACCCTTAAAGCCAGAAATACTGCTAAGAAATGGAAAAACGTAACCAACTTGACACATGACCCTTCCAACAGAGTCACAGCGAGACATTATGATCAAGAAATCAATATACACAACTGCTTTCACCAAATTTCAGTATGGATTGTGGGAGCCAAATACACAGGAAGAAGAGAGAATTTCAGCACAACAAACTAATTACAACCAAGTATAACATCAATAACACTTGGGACCTCCCTCTAGGCAGCTCAGTTTCACAACATCTTGCAGTATATTACACTTTGTATCTCAAGACTCATCCTAAGTCAGGTACAGCTGACAATGAAACAAAATTTCTCTTCACTCTTCGGGTCACAGAATCAGAAGGCTACATTGTCCATAAAACAAAATATTGACGTTCTCACAATGTTTCAGAAACCCAGCTGCCTGGCTTGCTGAAACTGAAGCCAGTTAATTCCCTCAAAGGCTTCCCTGAACTCCACCCCAGGATTCCAGCAGGGCTCCATGCAGCTCCCAGCCTGGCAGAAGGCACAGGGCCGCCAAGGCACCTTTCGTAACACCAAGTGCAACACTTAAAAAGCTCAGTCTGCCCTTCCTTCCTCATTCCTCACTTCTGCATTTCCAGATCCCTGTAAAGGCTACTTTTCTATGCCTATATATAAGTTCATTACTACTACAAGCATATTAACATGTCTATATTAATGAAGAATTATTTGCAAGCACCACAACTTCACCACAACCACAACTTCTTCAATACTTGTACTTAATTAAGGATTTAGTTTAACACGTAAATAAAACAAAGGTTACAGAATTTTAAATCTGTCAGGGAAAATGTTATACCCCACCTAACAGCACTTTTGAGTTCAAGCTTTAAAATCTACTTCCTGAAGAATTTTAAATTAAATTTGAAGTTTTTACAGTGTTCTCATTTCCAAAAAACATATTTCAACTTGCAAACAACAGAAGCCTTAGATAGTGCATCGTTTGCCACATGCTGCAGCTAATAAATAAAAACAACTCAGTTATGTTTGTACTGATCTTTTCTTTTGGCCTTTGGAAGCTAATCTGAACCACATGTCAAGCAGGGAAATAATGGAAACTGTAGTTACTGCTTTTCTAAATATAACATTAATCTCACTTGTTAGTCAGAGCATTCAAGATATGCAAAAAAAGAAAAAACCCCAGGAATTACATAAGTGACATGGCCAACTGCTGGCAAAGGAAAACTTTTAACTCATGATCTTAAAGGCTGCTTTGTGCAAACAGGACTTTATGGCCAAAGAAATTCAGAAGTCAGGGGACTTTTCCTCGAGAACAATCACAGAAGAGATTCTGCTCTCCTGCACAGAGAAAAACACCACTCCTCTAACGATCCCAAATCCAAGGAAAAAAAAAAAAGTACAGTTTTTGCAGTGACAATCAGAGGCAGCCATCTTAGTGTAACATGACACTTGTCACTGCCAGCTTGGAAAAGTTTTAGACAATTTCCAGTATTATTTCAAACCCAAACCCGCTCTTTACATACTAAGTAGGCATGCACGAATATTCAGATTTCTTCCTCCTCTTGTTAATAGGAGCTGGAAAGATTGGGACAATTACTTTATCTAGTGCTTAGATCTTCAAAGAGCACAAATATTAATTAATTCTCACAACACCTCCTTGTGGAATGCAAGTATCTCATTCCTCATTTTGCAGATTAAGAAGAAACACAAATCAAAAGCTGAGTGGCAAAAAAATCCTAATCGTAGAAAACAATTCCAGCAAAAACAGTTAGGAAGCCTGAACTTTTTTACAAGAGTGCTGAATGGTACTTTCAAACCACAGTTTAAACCTGCATCGGGATATGGGAATGCACATGAAATGTCCATCTGCTTTGCTCAACTTGCACACAGCAGCACTGCGATATTTCACTGACTGCATCCACATCTCCCTGCCTAAGGAATGGTTAAAAAGTCAGAAAACAGTAAAAAAAAATTGCTCTTACCTTCTGCTACATCATCATCTACAGCGCCTTTCACCTGAGAAAAACACCACTGAATGTCATTTCCTCCACCAGCTCCTAAAAAAATGAAAACAATTCAATAAAAACGAGCCCCCCCAGAGCAGCAGCGCAAGCACACAATGGTTCCAGATTGCACATTTCAGCCTGTGCACGCCCACTTCCTCAGCAGTGCTGAGGCACAATCACACACCACCGTCCCCACCTTTTTCCTTTGGATATTGTTTTTGTCAGCCTTCAATGCAGCGTTTGTCAAAAACAGGGAAGCACAAGCAGTGTAAAAGCTTCTCTCACCCAAAGCTCGCTGGACTAAGCACCATTAACTACAAATTTAAAATTCAAGTGCACAAGCGGCCGTGGTTCACACGAAGCTTTTTCCTACTTGAGCAGTCAGAACCCTCTCAACACACAAACAACTTAAATATAAACTATCAGAGCTGTGCATTTTCAGAAAATTTCAATTTCCCATCCAATACAAACCAAGCACACGACTCATTTCCTCCTTTCACAAACCCACTGCGCCGTCCCTACACGGTCAAGGCTAAAGAAAAATAATTTTACCACAGTTTTAGAGTCCCTTCGCAGAAGTAATGAAAGCAATTATCAGCCTGAAAAAAAAAGCAGCAAATCCGAGCAGAAAAGCAAACAAGCAATCGGAGGGGAACAAGTTCTACTACCATAGAAAACGGATCGGAGAGAAAACTTCAGGAACATTACTGCCTCGGCGGAAGGCAGTGATTCATTTGAACCCTGCCACCAAAACACACACCAAAAATCACCACCCATTTCTTTTGCATTTCATTCTGAGCAAATCACTGCAGGGCTGAGGACATACAGGAAGAGACAGAAATGGGCTTGCCTCGGTTGGTTGGGTTGGGTTTTTTTTTTTCGTTTTTTTTTTTTTTTTTTCCCGAAAGCCACTGTCAAAATGGAACTTTTCCTCCACACAACTCAAACCGGCTGAGCAACAGATGGCATTTACACATTAATCCCGAGCTCTGGTAGGGCTTTGGGGATAACAAAGAATACAGGAGAGACTCTCCCCAAGTTAAGGAGGGGGAAAACTCAAAGAGAAGGAAATCAGAAGCCTGAAAATAATCTTTCCAGAAAAGACGAAGCACCTCAGAATGAGAAGTCCTGGAATAGAGTACAGTTTGCATTTTTTGCTTGCTTTAAATTCTTCCCTGAAGGATTACAGGCATCCAAGCTGCAGAACCTGAGAAGGTGAAGGCAAGCAACAGCACCCATTTATGCAGTAGATGGCAAAATGCTTCCCCCCTCACCATCCCCCAAAAATCCTACAACCCATTTTCTGTCTTCTCTTCAACCTCTTCATTCGTCATTTAGCAGCTAGCACCATGGAAGCACTTAAAGGGGACAACTTGGAGAGAATCACTGCTCCTGCTACTTCGAGCTAAAATCCTCTTTTCCATACAATTCAGTTGAACCAAGTTGGCACTTTTTTCCCCCCACGACTAAAACGGCAAGAGGAGGGTGGAGCATGTGCATATGGTGTAGGGGGGAAAGGCAAAGCACAAGCCTCACAAAGACTCCCATGCTTTGCTCCTCCACATGCAAAGCACTGAAAAGACAATTCATGTGCAGAGGAGGGGGATGAATAAATTTCCAAATGAAGAAATCGCAAGGAAAAGTAAGAGGGAAGAGATCCCTTCTGCACACACACTCCCAGCCTACCAACAGCACTTCGGGATGCGAAATGGGGAGCAAGCAGTGGAAGGAATGGGAAAGAAAACACTGTGAGACCTGTGCTGTTTAATTACACCTTGTGCCAAATTTTACTGGCATTTGCAGATGCTCAGAGGCTGCTCCCTCCAGAAGGGTGCGACTGCACTCTGGACACCGCCTGCACCTGGAACCTCTCTGTGCACGGCAGGGCTTCTGAGAAACAACCACAATCACCGACCCCAAAGCCTCAAGGGGGAAGCTCTTTACCAGAGCGTGTAGTGACAGGACACGGGGGAATGGGTTCAAACTGAAAGAGTAGGTTGAGCTGGGATATTGGGAAGGAATGGGAAAGAAAACACTGTGAGACCTGTGCTGTTTAATTACACCTTGTGCCAAATTTTACTGGCATTTGCAGATGCTCAGAGGCTGCTCCCTCCAGAAGGGTGCGACTGCACTCTGGACACCGCCTGCACCTGGAACCTCTCTGTGCACGGCAGGGCTTCTGAGAAACAACCACAATCACCGACCCCAAAGCCTCAAGGGGGAAGCTCTTTACCAGAGCGTGTAGTGACAGGACACGGGGGAATGGGTTCAAACTGAAAGAGTAGGTTGAGCTGGGATATTGGGAAGGAATTCTTCCCTGTGAGGGTGCTGAGGCCCTGGCACAGGTTGCCCAGAGCAGCTGTGGCTGCCCCTGGATCCCTGGAAGTGCACAAGGCCAGGCTGGACAGGGCTTGGGGCAACCTGGGATAGTAGAAGGTGTCCCTGCCCATGGCAGGGGGTGGAAGTGGATAGGTTTTAAGGTTTCTTCCCATCCAAATCATCCCATGATTCTACGAAAAGGCAGCAGACCCACCCTGCCTGCAAGCTCCTCAACTCCAAAACACACCACTTCCCCCTCCACCTTGCTTCTTCCATGGTTTTTTTTTTTT
>VZRQ01000146.1:24856-44338 GCA_013397975.1 Machaerirhynchus nigripectus | reverse complement strand
ACCCTGCTCTGAGGGTGGCCCGTCACCCTGCTCTGAGGGTGACCCCTTACCCTGCTCTGAGGGTGACTCCTCACCCTGCTCTGAGGGTGACTCCTTACCCTGCTCTGAGGGTGACTCCTTACCCTGCTCTGAGGGTAACTCCTCACCCTGCTCTGAGGGTAACTCCTTACCCTGCTCTGAGGGTAACTCCTTACCCTGCTCTGAGGACCTTTGGGGAGTCCCCAGAGCACACACTGGGCTGTGTTTCTCTCCCTCACTCGTTCCAGCGCAAAGCAGGGGAACGAAGGAAATTTCCTTCTGTCCTTCCCCGGGGATAGAAGGAAATGTGGCCTCCTGTTCTCTGGTGTGATTTGCTCTGCCCCCCTTCATGCACTCTGGGCCTGGTGTAACCACATTTCTTACCTTTTTCCCCTTGGACTGCACACCTCTAAGTGAGGGTGTGTTAGGGGGAGACCCCACTGAGGAATGTACCTTGAGAGGAGGGCTCTGTGTCAGAGAAGGGAGGAAGTCTTAGAAGCCTCAGCTCTGGCTGTTGAGCAGTGTGGCAGTGCCCTGTCCCCCGGGACCCCACACCCCAGAGGCAGCAGCCTGGCAAGAGTTCAGCCGTGTCTGATGGGAAGGGTCCTGGAACCAGCAGAGGATGGCACTGGGAACCCTGCAGGAGCACAGAGCCTGAAGGCATGGCAGCCCTGCAGGGAGTCAGGGCAGAGATGCTGATTTTTTTAGTGTAGTTTCTCTGTATTAAGGTAAATGATGGTGTAGGTGATGAATCAGACTTACAGGCTTGTCACCCTGCTTTAATCAGGGAGAACTGCAGTGACAGGGTGTGCTGACAGCAGCATGAAAAGGCTGAAGTCCAGACTCCTGGAAAGTGTGTCTGCACCTCAGGTTCCTCACTTTTCTTTCTCTCGCTGCTTACAGACACAATTTCAGAGCTACTGAGCACACACAGCTCGTGCTAGTCCAGAGGAACGATGGAAATGTCTCTAGAACTGAGTGACAATTTTCTTCCATCACATAATTAGAGGAGGAAAACTCGCTAGAGAGTTGTCTGTTACTTACCAAACCTTGTTGGCTTTTCACTTGACTGCAAACATTTTGAATTGTCAAAACTGCTGAACTGTTGCTGAAATTTAGACGATTTTCTCAGTGTTTGTAACTACTGGTATTTAAAGCCCCATTTCATACTTGCCCTGAAAAGCTTTGTAAGCTAGGCTAAATCTGAAAGACAACTTTGAGAGCCTAAAGAAACTTGGTTTTGATTTGTGTATCATTTGTCCTGAGCCTGATACGATATCCTGAATTTAGCCATGAAGTTTTACATGTGTAGAGCTCTATTCTCTTTCATTGCTGAGCTATAGGAATTGTAGAATCAAAGATTCATAGAACAGTCTGCGTTGGATCTGGGTTAAAGATCATCCAGTGCCACCCCCTGCTATGGTCAGGGAAAACTTCCACAATCCCAGGTTGCCCCAAGCCCCATCCAACCTGGCACTGGACACGTCCAGGGATGGGGCAGCCACAGCTGCTCTGGGCAACATTTGCCAGGTCCTCACCACCCTCACAGGAAGGGTTTCTTCTCAGTATCCCATCTAACCCTGCCCTCTGGCACTGGGAAGCCATTCCCCCTTCTCCTGTCACGCCAGGCCTCTGTAAATAGTCTCTCTCCATCTTTCCTGGTGGCTCCTTCAGGTACTGGAAGGTGCGATTAGATCAACCTAAAGCTTCTCCTCTCCAGGCTGGACAATCCCAGCTCTCCCAGCCTTTCCTCCCGGCTGCTCCACCCCTCTTGTAATCCCGTTGTCTCCTCTGGACTCTCTCCAACACCTCCCTGTCCTTCCTTGTGCTGGGACCCCAGGGCTGGAGGCAGCTCTGCAGGTGGGGGACTCACGAGAGCAGAGAATCCACCTGACAACAGCAGCTTCCAATGTTTGCAAAATCTGCTCTTCCCGTGCTTTTCCATTCCTTCTTATCTATTTCCCACATATTCCCCTACTTCACTTTCTCCCTTTCCCCTTCAAAATCCAAACCTTTGATCCTCAGAGAAGCAAAACCAGGACACAAGTTCCAGCAAGCCCAGACATTTTCTTTTCATTTTGACTGCGCTGTGCAAGTTCCTGCGCAGGGAAGGGCCAGTACATGCAGAGGGCCGAGCAACTCCCATGTGGTTTCCAAGATCAGAGCTCTGATCACTGAATTACGTGCTCGTGCTTCAGACAACGTCATTCTCCACTTGGCAAGTGGGAAGCTAATATAAGACACCAATGAAAGACACAGTTATTTGTAATTAAGCCTGGCAGTACATCACAGTGTTACTGCCACGGCCGAGTGCTGCCGTGCTGGAGGAAAAGGTGTCCCTTTCTCCAGGGAGAACTGCAGTGCATCTGTGATCTGCAGTAGGAGACATGGCTCAGAGGAGCTGTGTAGGGAGGACCCCTGAGAAGGAGGAAAAGGTGTCCCTTTCTCCAGGGAGAACTGCAGTGCATCCGTGATCTGCAGCAAGAGACACGGCTCAGAGGAGCTGTGTAGGGAGGACCCCTGAGAAACAGGGAAAGGGCAAGTTGTTTAATGTGATACTTAACTGGCCAAACCTAGAGACTGTTCAAAAATCCCAGACAAGAGTAAGCCCTGAATTACTCTCTTTATTGACCTTCCCTCCTTTCCCTTTCTGTGCCTTTATTGTCTTTGCACTTCACTACCTGGAATAGAGTAAATTTGCCTTTGAAGTTCCCTGTACGTTCTGGTTTTGACATGATCCTGCTTCTTGCTTTGCCCATCAACTGGGAGACCTGGGTGCTTCTAACCTGGGGGAAAAAGGAAAAAGCCATTTATTTTTTAAACTGAAAGTTACCTTATAAAAGACTCCAAGAGGGATGGAGGGAGAAAAAAGTAAAAACTCCATTACTAATACTTGACTATCAATTCATTCCAACTGGTCTTGGGCAAACACAAGAATGCCAGAATTAGGTATCCAAGGATCTTTGAAAAGAGCCATCCCTATAAACCGGGTGGAATTTGGAGTGTGGTCACACAAGGACACAAGATCCAGCTGATAATGTCTAACGAGCACTGCACTGAGCTGCAATAATTAGTCACAGAACATCTGCCCAGCATGCTGCATGCAAAGAGAAATGAGTTCATCTGAGCCACTAGTGCAAGGCTTAATTATTAAAAAGTGGTTCAGGTTGACTCCTTTCACTTTGCTTAACAGCAGATGAGCATTTTCATGGAGCTCCAAGTGTTATTCCCAGCCTTGAGCCAGACCACTGGGTAAAGCTACATTTCTGCCATGTCACTGTTTTTATTTTATGGTTACTGAGATTAAAAGTAAACTTCTCCTATCCCCATTGCTTCAACCAGCATGAGGCTTACATGGTCATGCTCTCTATAGATAAATTCCTGTTTCTCCATTTCCACATAGGAGCTTTTGACTCAGTGATCAATTCCAATTAAGTTTTGTAGTAATGGATGTTCCAAGAATATTCAGCTGCTCACAGCTTCAAGAAAATGCAGTTGAATTTCTGAATGCACAGTGAGTTTGGGCCTGTTAAACTCCAGAGAATTCACACTGGAAAAGTGGTGTTAAAATGATTTATCTGTGGAAAACACCTTAATCAAAGCTGGCATCCTTCTGGACAGCAGGGAATCCAACTATGGGGAATGTGTTGGTCTTAGGGACCCGACTTGCTGAGTCCTTCTGCTTCCCAGGCTGCTCATTTCTGCTTTTGGTGCAGAGCCCTCTCCTCTCGGTGACATTGAATCCAAGGATGAACAGCCCTGATGGACAAAACCACAAGGTTAGAACAAGTCAGTTTTCACATTCCATATTTTATCACAATTGCAAGAAGTGATAAGAATGTGGGTGGCAAATGAGAGCTGCTCTTTGAAAATACAGAGCTGTTGTCTAGAAAAATCTGAGCCTTGAAAGACTGCACATAAATATTCAGTGACAGAAAATTGCCCTCCACCCAGAGAGCAAAAAAGTATTCCTGGTTTGAGAGAAACCTCATCTTTCCAAAACTGGACCAGACTAGGAACATTTCCCAGATTCTGGGAGTTCCCTGGACTCTGCCGGGGCTCTGGGAAACCAAAAAGTTGATCAGTTGTGTTCCCGGTGGTTACACAAGAAAGGCTGCAGGAACAATGAGTTACAGGCAAAATGTGGAAAGTTGGGGGAGCTGCAGTGCTCCAAAGGGAACATTTGGGGCTCAGCAAAGCAGTGTTTGGTTTCTCAGAGTGTGTTTGAGCAGCCCTTGTCAATATTGTGAGCACAATAATAAACTTAATCAAACACACTGACAGCAGTTACGTTGTACCATACCTGGAAACAAAGCTAATTATAACACTTTCTTTTAAAAAAGGCTGTGATCTCCATGAAATGGTCTCAGATAAGAAGGCGAGGTGCAGTGTTTTAATTTGATTTTTTTCTAGCAAGGGTTTCCCACACACAAGAGGGTCAATTCAAGTTCTTGTTCTGCTTGATTCTGCCCAAGTTCTTGAACTTAGTCTGTCACACTGCAAACCAGTGCCCTAATTAAATTTGTTGCTGGCCATCATCAGCAAAAGCTGAGTCTCTTTCTCTGTACTTCGCCAAGCAACAACAAAAGCGTTTTGAAAGGCCTTAGTTTTCACTACACTGTAGAAAAAAAATGTACATTTTGAAGCTTGGAAAACTTCCCAGGACAAAAATAAAATGTAAAACTTACAAAATCCTCTCTGCCCGCTCTTACTCAGCACTATGGAGACGGGCAGATTCTTTAGGGACCCTCAGCAGAACGATGAGACAACAAAGTAGTTCTTGCAATCAAAACTTTGCTTTACTTGAATCCTATAAAATTCAGGTAATTTTGAAATCCAGGCATCTAAGCTCCTCTTCATAGCAGGCTATTTGAACGCATTAATCATAACTTCAGCTTAAAGTACACATAAAAACTTCTGGCCTCAGGAAGCAGCCACCAGTGAGGGACCCTGCCACCTTGTCTCTGCTCTCCTGCTCAAAAAGAGCCTTTTATCCCTTAAGCCGTACACAGATCCACTTTCATTTTCCTGTTCTCTCGTTTTTTGGCCGTGTTGTTGCTCAGAGCTCCTGTCCTTGCATCAGCTGGGGCGTTGATAAGGAGGCAATTGTTTGCTTAAAGCACGGTATCTCCATTGTCTCCTCGGAACAGTGAGGAGACAACTGCGCTTCGGCTCTGCCGCGGGGAACCAGAGCAGCCAGCACAGAGGGCGAAGCTGCAGTGCTCATTTTGCAGCAGCCTGAAATAGATCCTTCCCCTGCCTGCTGCTCCTCCTGGTTTCCCTGGGCAGTGCCAGCATCAGCAGAGCTGTTGCAAGCAGCCTGGGTGTAGCACCAGTTTCATCCAGCGCTGCCAAATGTGCGGCTCCCGGAGCCTGCCCACTCCTTCCCTCCTGAGCTGGCAGCGTGTTTGCCATCCTCACAGCTTCCACAGAGCACTCCAGATCAAACAGGGCTCCTCTGGAACGAGCACTTCGTTTCTGCTGTCCTGGGGATGGGTGGTTGATTTAGCAGGAGAGCCCAGCGAAATCTGAAATGTGTTAAATTGTGGATTCGTTGCCGCATTCCTCCAGAACTCATGGGACATTCCCTTGGCGGGGAGGCTGGGGAAGCAGTGAGCAGGGGATTGGAAAACACCATCCATGGGGCCCAACCTGACATCCCTAACTCTGCGGGAACCTGGAGGGTGTTTATCCAGTGCTACTCCCTGCATTTGGAAATGTGCTTTTGGCCATGAGACAACTCAAAACAAGAGCTCCTTGAGGAGCATTCCAACCCACCTAGGACTTCTGCTGACAGCAGTAATAAACCATCAAACCTTTGTTTTCCCAGTCTCTGATGTTTGCAGGACTCCTAACGAGGGTACAGCCACGTGCACTGTTAAATGTTGTTGTTCCCCATTTTGTTCTGATTCACATCAACAGAATAATCCAGGCGAGTGTTTTCACTTGCATCATGGCAAAGATCACTCCAGAGTTGAATGTGAAGATAAAAAAAAGTTTACTGGTCTTGGAAACAAGCTTTATTCCCTAGAAATCTGCAATCCCAGTGATTTGGGGTTTTGGCCATGGTTTTAAGCTGAAACTGTCCTTTCTGCTTTACAAAATTTGGTTGTGTCTATTGTAGGATCTGCTTGATGTAGCACTGAAATGCAGCCACTTCTGGGGCAGGTTTTGAAATCTGTTTGGTGGAAAAGATCACAGCATGAATCAAAAGGAGACTGAGCCCATAGTTTTGCTTTACAAAAATGAAGGGTAAGTTCTTCGTTAGAAGACTGACGAGGAACTTAAGTGATCTGGATTTTGTTCTCTGTTCTGTTCCACGTTTGTTGTGCCAGCTAAGCAAATAATCTCATTTCTTCCTTCCCTTTTTTCTAAAAGAAGGAACAATAACGGCTTCTTTAGCCAGATCCATGCATTTGGACATCTTCCTGCACCTAGCATTCAGGAGCCTGACTTCTTATTGCTACGTGAATGACTGGTGTTGCTATTTACCAAGAAAGATCTGAAAGTCTTTTGGGTCTATGCGTAAGATAAATTCTGTGTAAGATTTCGTGTAATCTCAGAAAAATTATAAAAGAAAACAAGATGAAAACATCATAAGATGAAGGAGGTCAGGTTTAGATGAAATATTAGGATGGAACTATTGCTTGTGAGGGTGGGGAGGGGCTGGGATGGAATTCCCAGAGAAGCTGTGGCTGCCCCTGGATCCCTGGCAGTGTCCCAGGCCAGGTGGGATGGGGCTTGGAGCAGCCTGGGACAGTGGGAGGTGTCCCTGCCATTGCAGGGGTGGCACTGGATGGGCTTTAAGTCCCCTTCCAACCCAAACCATTCCATGATTCTATGTAAAACCGGGAAATGGAAGGCAGGGAGCAATGCCCCTTGGTGCAATTCAGCTAAGAACAAAGAAAACAACTCCCCGAAAAAACACAGAGCTATAAAAACCTCTTTAAAAATCCCAACCACATGGAGGAAAACCGAGTCCTTGTCCCTTTAAATGTCCATACAAGGCTCCTGGTTTTTTATTTCCCATCTGGGAAGGTGTCGAGTTTCCAGGGCCGTGCCAAGCACGAGGCCGTGCTGCTGGATGGCCCCGGGCTGAGGGGACACTTGCCGGGTTATTTTTGGCCACACGAGTGCTCCACTCAATGCTGCCACTGTTTGCAGCTGTGACAAAGAGAGGCCTCTGTGTCCTGCCGGAGATAAAACTCGAGTGGATGCGTGGAGGAGGGGAGGACAAAAATGAGGAAGGCATGACCCGGACCACGTTTTGCTAGCAGCGTTAATTCCTTGTTTAATTAAATGGTTAATTGAGTTCAGTCCGCGGAGTGGGCGGAACAATTCATTGCGGGCTCGTTGCGATTTTCAGTTTAAGGAAACAAAAATCGATTCATCATCATCATTCCCCTGGATTTTGCTTCCCTCCCGCAGCTCTGATCTGATCGATGTGACAGTAAATGCCCTTTCTAGGAGTCGTGGGTCGTGGCGGAAGAGACTCCCGTGCTTTAGGGAGATTATTCAGGAAAGACTGGGAAAATGTGCTGAAATAGGAATGGCAGCTTGTTTTGGGTCAGTTTTTAATAGAGGGAATTTCAGTGTAATGGCTGAGGAGGGGAGGAGACTATGGAGAAGAGCTTTGCTGTTGGAGAGTCGGGAAATCAAGCAAAAAATCAGGGTTTTTTTAAAGTTTTATGAATATCTAAAGAACAAATGCAAACTTTCCCTATTTTTAATGGGAATGGGTGCTGTTTGTTAAAATGCTGTAAAGAGTACGGAAACCTAGAGAAAATACACCTAATTTTCAGACCTCTATAGTAAAACTCTTGTCAAAATGAGAATTTATGTGAGATTTTCAGTTAAAATTTTGTTGCTTTTTTTTTTCTTCTTGTAGGTAGGAGCCTCAAAATGCTTCAAATGAAAATTGAAATGGGACCCCCAGCTCTGAAATTTGTTTTGGATCCCTTCAAAAAGAAATCCTGGACGGACTTGGTGTGTTCACAGAGGTTAGGTGGAATTTTCAGTGCCATCCAGGAGCACTTCCAAGTTCCTCAGAGCGACTCAGGCTGGTCGTCCTTGAAGGTTCCCCTTCGGAGTGGGCACGGTGTCAGCTGTGGCAGGAGGTTTGAGGTGGGATTTCACAAATCCTGGGCGATTCCTGTTCCAAGCCCCTGCTATCAGCGTGGTTTGTAGGACAGGGAATGTCTTCAGCCTCCTCTGGAAGGGTTGGTTTCTACTTTTGCCTTTCCCTCCTTGTTTTTGGGGGCGAAATCAGCCGGGAGAGGGAAGCAAAAGCGTAAGTGGGTGAGGCAGCTGTGACACGGCAGCAGGGAGAAAACAGGCAGCTTCCTCTGGGCTGTTTCTGTACCAGTGTCCTAAAAAAGGGATGATAGAGGGGAAGCAGGAATTCTGAATCACGTGTACATTGTGAAGCTGATTAAGCAGCCGAGGAAAATCAGCTTCTGGAGGCTTCTGCTCCTCCTGCGTGCCTGGTGGTGGGGCTCTGACTCTGCAAATCACCTTGTAAATGAGCCTCTGCTTTGGGGTGACCCCCCTAATTCTGCCTCTCAAACTAAAACTCGACTTTATTGGTAATTACAGGCCTATTAATAGCTCTAAATTATCAATCCAGCTCATTATTAAGCCTTGTTTGGATGGAATTCCAGTCTTCTTACTGGATTTTTAAGTTCATCCTCTAGGTTTGTGTGGCAGCCCGGTCTGGGTTCACAGCACTGCAGAAATAAAGCAATTATTTCCTAGAAGGTTTTTCCCAGCAGGGAGATTCCTGTCGGCGCTGGAGCATCACCCTGCTCCTCTCGGTTTCTCCCCAAAATCCTGCGGTAATGCTGCCACCTATGGAACGTTCCCAGCCCGGCCCTTCGCGCTCTGCCCGATGCGCTCCCAGCTGTGAAAACAGGACCTGAGCGAGCTCCTCCGATCTGCCGATAAAACTCCCTCTTCTTTTCCTGGGTTTTTTGTTAATCCTGACATGAAGAGGCTCAAATTCGCTTCCTCCCAAATAAATTCGTTTTGAAATTGAAATTGCTTCCGGAAATTGGCCCTTAAGACAATATTTTCGCTTGACAGCGGCAGCTCAAAGCCCCGATGTAAAACATCATTTTAAGTGCTGTAAAAACACCACAAAGAGCTGGGCAGCACTTCCAGCTTCTTTTTTCTTTTTTTTTTTTTTTACTGACACAGCTGAGGAAGGTTCCAGGGAAAATTCCTTCTTCAGGGATATTCTCTAACTTGCTGTGGGTATACAATATATTTTCTTTATGGGGAAGTTCTTGTGATATTGGGGCCTTTTACCTTAAATTTGTGTCATTTTGGGTGTCAAAATAGAAACCTGACAGGAAACTTGCACATTAAGGTCTGGGAAGAAGCCATGTTTTTGGAGTGGGGAGAAAGGGGAATGTGCCTGACCACTGCTGCAGGTTCTACAGTCAAAATCAGTCTCTTGGTTTTGGTGCCTGTTTTCGAGCCTGGGACTCACAAGGCAAAAGTCAAGATGCTTGAAATGTTCAAGAAATGTTGAAATAAATGTTGAGGCAATGCTGAAAACGTGGTTTTCTCTGCTTAGGGGGTGCTGTGGAAACCAACCCTAAAAGCTGGAGGTAAAGCTCTGCCTGCAAGTGCCTTTTCCTCAGAGGAAAGCACAGCTTTGACACCCTCCCCCCCTCCCCAAGCCTTGCACATGGCCCTGGAACAGCAAATTTTCATTAAAAAGTGATAAAACTGTTCGAATTTCTCTTCTTGTGTGAAAAAAAAAAAAAAAAGAAAGAAAGGGAAAGATTAGGAAAAAGGGAAGGGAGAAATTAGCTTTAAGGCTGGGGGTGGGGAATGAGAAAAGTTCCATCAGGTGTGAGCTGTGCCGGGTGTTTCCATGGCAGTGCTGGCGGCTGAGGGGGTTCTGAGGGCTTGCAGAACCCTCCAGACCTGGGTGGGGCAGCTCTGCCTCCTGAGGTGATGAGTCCTCTTCCCCCAGACCACAGCTCTGCCTGTTGGGGGAGTTTCCTCTGGTGGAAAACAACTGTTTGGGGAGCTTCTCGGGGTAGGAGTTGGTTTGATTTGCTGCAGCAGGGCGGTGGGATGTGGTTACCCGTCAGCCCTGCCTGGGGTGCTGGAAGTGGCTTTTCCCCTCTGGCTGTAGCTGGTTTGCAGCTTGCTGTGATCCTGCCCGGGTGGTGCCGCCGGCTTTTCAGAAAGTGGAAAGGTTTGGGAAGGGAAGGGCTGGGCTGCCCCTCTTTTGTAAAATAGCTCTTTGGCCTTTTCGAGGTGTCCTTGGGCTTCCAGTTCAGCGGGGTTTAGTGTAGCTGGTACAATGAAATGGAACAACGAGCAGTGGAACTTCTCCAGAACGTTGCTGGGGGTGCCTTGAGGTGAAGCACCGAGGCCTGCAGAAAGAGGAGCTTGTAAATCTTCACAGGTGTTCTTGTTCTCTGGTTTAGTTCTACTTTTTCTCCGTAAGTATGATAAATGGAAGATGGTTTTACTGTGGGGAGGAGTGCTGGGAAGGCCAGGGGTAAAAGAGGGCATCGCTGCTGCATCTTTCAGCAGGAAGGGACAAATTCTCAACTGCTCAGGTGCTGCTGATAAGATAAAGTCCAGCATCACCGGCATGGCTTTTGTGTTGTAATTGGAGACTTCCCTGTGTTCGTTATCACCTCCAACTCCCCAAGAATTGATTTTCTTTCCCCCCCAAGAGTTTTGAATACGCATAGAAATACTGAAAATCCAAGTATTAAGCAAAATTCAGACGTGCTATTATCTGTGTTGCATTTGACAAAGCATTTCCTGCTGACTCCTTGTTCTGCCAGCTATTTACAATGCCCGTAAATGAAATTCAAGCCCCAGACCATAAGGTTACTTTTTTCCCCCATAAATGTTTTTTATGTTAATAACTGTGCAAATGCCTGTTGGTGATGAGGATCCTGTTGTGTTAAGTGCACTAGGAATGCTGTAAAGAGGCTATAGAGTTTGTAATTTAGATGAAGAGGTTTAAATATAGCATGAGAATGTGGCAAATGCCAGTGGGATTTAGGGGGAAGACTTTATGGGCTAAAACTTTCAAAGGGAACCCAAGGGAACAAGGTGCTCAAATGCCGATAGAAATTGGACCCTAGAGCTTGTCTGAGCAAGGAAAATGACAGGAATGACTCCATAACTGTTCTTAATCACTCCCAAAGCAGATGTTTCCAATCCAGAGACCCTGGTTTGTCTTGATCTGCTTTGGAGAAAACAAGAACAGTTGTGAAGGGCTGATTCTGTGCTGAAGCATTCCAGCCACCCTTCCCCATGAGGCGTGGCCTCTGCTGCTGCACTGGCACCGCTCTGAGGCCGCTCCACTGAGATGGGAAAGGAGCAGCAAGGTGAAGGAAGAGCAAAGGCAGCAGCTTCCAGTGCTTTTGGAATGAGTTTGACTGTGGTGTAAAACTCTCTGAGGTCCGTGACTGTTCGGCAAGTGTCAGTCGGAGCAAAGGAGCTGCAAAATTAACTCGTAAAAGAAGGATAAAACTGGCAAGGTGGTGGTTTCATGCAAGAGCTGCAGTACAAGGAGAGGATGTAATTCTGCCTCCGAGGAGGATGCTGCAGGCTGGCAACGTCCTGTTCTTGGGAGGTGTTGCAGGAATCAGTTTGACCTCAAGGTGCTGTAAGGAAAAAGAAAAGTTTGGGTGGGAAAGCCTGTTGGGATAGTGTGGTTCAGAAGAGAGAAAAGGAATCTATGCTGGAGAAACAGTACAAAAAAGGCCTTTTGTCAGGGTTACATGAATAGGAGATGTGCTCACGGAGTGAGTGTAACTTTGTGTTGAGAGCAGGTATCAGTTTGTACTAACAATGGCTAAATAATCGCATATCATTGAATTCCACCCGTGCCACCTGCTAGGGCCGTTCAGCAGTGGAGTCTGAGCAAAGCTCCCTCAGAGGAGAACAGCCAGCAGCTCTGGGTTCAGTCCCTGCTGCCGACGTTGGGATGGGAGCGGAGAGTGGCTGTGCAGACCACAAGGTGGTGGCATTGCCCAGGTAAATGGTGCATGAAATACCAGGGTTTTAGTGTTTCTGTGTGCTTGAACTGCAGGTTTGTCTTTTGTGACAGCGTGATTTTGAGAAAGGAAATCTCATTTTAAGTATTCGACTCTGTCAATTAATTAGGAGTGTGAAATTAATCAGGAGTGTAAAATACTTTTCTTGATGGTAGGGACTTTTATTTTCCCTTTCAGAACATTTTCCCCTCCTGCTTCCCCCAGCACTGAGCAATTTGAATAACAGTGAGCTGTGCTACAAGAGGACTAGTGCGTTTGTGCTCTGGCAAGTGGGAGTGTAGGGCTCAGTTCTTTTCTTCCTGTATTATTTCAGGCACTTGCTTAATTATTAACTGTATTATTTCAGGCCTGAGTGTCACGGACCCCTGATTCTGATCTGTAAATTGGGAACTACCTCTCCTCCTCCTGTTCTTCACGGCGTGTGCAGGTGCTGCCTCACTCACTAACACCCTCTCTTGAGTGACTAAAGTGCAGTCCTTGCAGAATCAAGAGGTACAGCACCAAAATATCTTTCATTTGCGTGTTGTTGGTAAATTGCACAAAAGAGTTGAGTGCTGGGGGCTCAGCAGTGGTGGCAGCTTGTGTTGAGGGGCTGCTGAGCCCAGTTCCTGGACCCGTCTGTGCACTTGAAACAGGAATAAGCCTCAACGCTCCCACCTTAATTATGTTTTAAAGGTCTGAGTTTTGTCTTTCTACCTGAATTTCCAGGCTTGGGCTCCAGGACGGGGAGGCCCTGCTGCTGTGGCCGTGCTGGCAGTGCTCCCCATGCCCCTGGTACTACGAAGGGGGATGAATTTAGCTTGTTGGTTCAGCTACACTGCCTCCTCCTGCTGTTCCCTTATCCATCCTTTTCCAAGATCTATGTCCTCTTTAAGGGCCTTTCCCCAGTGCTATCAGAGCTGCTGCCTTATCAGCCTGTTCACCACCACCTTTCAGCTCTCCCCTTCCTCCTGCAGCATCTGTCAGCGCCTGAGGAGAAAGCTGCCTGGCAAACTCTTCAGACTTTGCAAAGTTTCAGACAAGACTGGTGATGTCCTCCCTTTCCTTTTCGAGGAATTCTCTAGATCTGAAGGTCAGTTTTGTAGCAGGATACGGGAGAAACGCAGATCAGAGTTCACCTGCTTAGCTCTGAAGAGCTTTAGGCTGTGTTACATGGATTAAATCGTAGAACTGTGATTTTAGATCTTTTATGTTTGGCTTTTGTCCGACTGAATGGACTTCTGCTTTTATCCTCGCTGCCCTTTTACACTCAGCCTACAGACATATCCTTTTTATTTCCTCTACCCTGTATTTCTTGCCTTGCACACAGGTTGGGAACCCCTGGATATTTGGGCTTTCTGGGCCACACTGTGCAGCACAAGAGGAATTTGGTCTGGTGCTTGGGGTTTTCCTGTGACAAAGGACAAGGCTGGGGTGTACTGTGAAGTCAGGGATCAGGGATCCAAGTGCAGCTTTGCTGTGTCTGAAACTGAAACTTCAGCAGCCCATCAGTTCCCTGGTTCTCACCTGTCGTGCTCATGAACAACAAATGTACCCAAGGTCCTGGGGACAGGAGGTCAGTGCAGGTGTTAAAACACCTCAGGTGACCAAATATTTACTTCCTATCTTACCAAATAATGAGGCCAGGTATGAAACAGGACTTCTGCAAACTATCAAGGCTTGTAAATCGTATTTCCTGCTTTACAAACAGTGTGGAAGTGGAAACCTTCCAGCCGTTGAGAGAACATTTTAGCAATAGCTGAAGTTTTACCCCTGGTGGCAAGCTAAACTTTTAAATTTTATCCTCTAAGTGTACACGTGTTATACATGCATACCATGAACACGTAAGAGTGTGCAAGTGCAATAAACTCAAGCAAACTCACGTTTTTAGATGGTGCCATTGATCCAAGTGAACGTCCTTGGCTCACTGAACCAACCCTTGGTGGGAAGGCTGGGGCTGTTGTGTTCCCAGCCCACAAGGATGTTCCCCGAACCAGATGTTTGCGTTTTGGCTGTCAGTGGCACTTCTTCAGTGTTGTTATTTTGCAGGGCGTGTGGCAGATGTGCCAGTAATTGAGCCCTGGGGGCATTTTTGCACATGTCCGTGGATGGCATTGTCCCAGGATTCGGGAGCTCCTGGGATCCAAACCCCTCCCTGCCACTGACCTGCTGCAGCTTTGGCTTCCCCGTGTTCCCCCTTTTTACGGGACAGGAGTGACACAGCAGCACTTACCTGCAGCAGATGCTGAGCACCAGGGCTTGGTGGTCACTGAAATGGGGTTTGTCACTTGGGTCTGAGTCATGAAGAAACAACCCATCTGACTCTTACTGGGTTGGATGATTTTATTGAAACTACAGTGGTCAACAGAACCTGGGAAAAATAATCAAGGAATTAAAAGCCAAGGGGAAACAGGAAGGATTTAACTGGGTCAGTTCTCTCAAAGGCACTCTCCCAGACGGGACTAGTCACTGAAGAAAACTTCTTTCTTTTAGTTTGGAGATGTGAAATGAGAAGTGTTTCTTAATAGGACTTACCAGTTAATACAAAGTATTTTGCCTGGTTGGTAACGCTGATTATCCTGGCTGACAAAAAAAAAAGGGAATAGAAGTGGAAATGGTAGAATGTGATTTTCTGCTTCAGAATGCAGGTCCTTATCACTTGGCCAAATCTGCTCAAGCTGAATGCTAGGCAGGACTAATAATGCCCAGAAAACATGAATAGGAGAACTTATTTCTTCCTGCAGTCTTATTTCTTCCCGCAGTCTTATTTCTTCCCACACTCAAGTTCTCTTTGGAACTCTCCACAAATTCCTGTGAACAGCTTAGCACTGGGGAGCTCTGGATTCTTGGTTTGAGCCTTCATGTGCTGTTTGGACAAGGGATGATAATAAAAGTAGAGATTTTTTCATTGGCTTCCCAACCAATGTTCTTGTTTGGAGCCTTGGCAGCTGAATATGTGAATAATAACAATTTCCTGATCCATTAGAAATATATATTAAAAATGGGGGGGGCAGGTGTGTGTGAAACACAAATTTCTTCCTTTCTGGTTTTCGGGGGATTTTTTTTTTTCCCAATCAAAATAAAATACGTTTTCTCTCTGTTTTCTCACTGGAAACCAGTAAGGCCATGTAATTCCTTAATGGTCACTGGTCCTAGGCTGGAGTAGGAAGTGCTGGCTGGCTGTGGCAGCTGGCAGGGAGCCAAAGCAAAGTTTGGAGCTGTTTGATACCTGCCAAGGCCTTTTATTGCCTGTAGGCTCTGTCACCATTAACGTTATTCATATTGTGCGCCAGGAAAAATCGGATGCCATAAAGCATCTTGTGGGATGGCTTTCCCTTCCGGAGGCTGCACGTGCTGGGCCGTTCTCAGCCCGGCCTGCCCTGTGTGTGTCCCTCTGCCCGGTCACCTCGAGGTCAGCGCAGCAAATCTGGGCTCTGGGGGTGCCCGCGGGCAGCTCCCAGCGAAATCCGCTCTTGGGAGGTTTTATCCTGGAGTCCAGCCCGTGAGCGTCTCAAATTTTGTAGCTCAAATATCAAACCTTGGGGCTCCAGCCCCTCGAGCACCAGGTGCTTCCCAGGCTTCAGGCAGTGCCCACGTCCAGGGCTGTCCCTCCTGCAGGCTGACGTCCTCCTTCCCTGTGTCCTGTGGGTACCTGGGCGTACTCCGAGCAAGCAGGACTGCAGTGAAGGGGGAAGTCAGGGAGCAGCAAGTCCTTTCGGTGCTTGCTGATGATACTGTGTCATCCTAAGTGTTCCGAGGTTGTGTTTTCTCCTCCTGGCTTCCCTGCCTGTGCCTCTGCTCTGTCCTCCCTCCCCTCGTTGCTTCTTCCGAAGTTTGGAGCGAGAGCAGTGCAGTGGAGGAGCTTTATCTCGTCTGGGTTAGGCCGTGGGTACCAGGGTGGTGTAAAAGCACCAAGCCAATGGAAAGCACCATAATTTGGTGTTCTGGTCTCCGCAGTGAGGTAGCAGTGGAGGCAGAGAGCAGATAGAAAATGCTAAAGGTGTGTGACATGCACTCAACCAAGCAAATTGCCCAGTCCGTCCACAGCAACAGTCACCGAAGGCTTTTCTGACACTCACATGGCCCAAGATGGTGCTGAAGACAAAAACTGACCTTGGCTGATTCCGAGTCCACGGGACACCAGCAGCAACAGAACAGATGAGTGAGTCCAGAGGGTTTCAGAGCACCCTGAGCAGACACAGCTTCGTGGTCCACATGCATTCTTTGGCTTTAGGGAGGGAAAACACCCTCTGCTGTTTCCAAGAGCATGTGTTCAGAGCATCTGAAGGCTGGAATATGTTGAAGCATATGGCATATAATTTCCTTTCTTCCATTCACAGTCTGCAGCAAGATCAGTCCTGGTAAGAGCAAGCTCCGGCTTTCACTTGAAAATATTTCTGCAGCCAATTCTGCTAGCAAGCAGAGCTTTCTCTTGAAATACATAAATAGTATCAGATTATTTAGTAAATTATATTGGTTTTACTCACCTAACTGATGAAAATGTGATGCTCTGCAACCAGGCTGATCAAATCCCTCTTAGGTATCAGAACCATTTAGGTGTGAGAAAGTTTCAAAGCATTGCTGTTTAGCCTGCCTGTAAGTACTTAAAATCAGTGATGAAAGAAAGAGTTCAAATGGTAAATTGTAATTAAATAGTGCAGAAGGCCTAAAACTCTGGGAAGGTTTCTTACCTCCCAGAAGATAATATTTAGACTAACCTGGATCCACATGACTTAAATGTTGAGCTTTTGTTTTTGGCATTTTTACCAGTTGTGGGAAGTCACCATGGAAAGACCTGATGAGAGGAGCTGGTGTCACGCAAAATCAGGTGTCACATAAAATCAGCTCCCCTGCTTCTGATACAGGTGCAAGTCTTCTCAGGATCAGAATCTGGCCATGTAATCTGGCAGCTTTTGAAGTGCAATGTACCGAGGTAGAAATCCTGTTGGCTTTCTGAAGTGAGGTGTGTGAGTAGTTCTGTTCCACCGAATAACCTGGAGTTTCTTTGCTTGATGTGCTTCAAGGAAGAGCTCAGCTGTCTCTCCAAGGCTGTAAAGCTCTAATTGTAGAATATTGGGCTTTTTACTACCTCTTTCTTGGCATTGTGGAAGGAACAGTCAGATTAGATTAGGTTTTTTGTGTATTTTATTTTAGCTTCTATTACCAGGTGCTTTAAAAGAAGGCACAGGGAGCTTTATAAGAGGCAGGCGTTATGATTATTGACAGCCCAAGTGATTTTCTTAATTCTAATGTGCCCCCCTCTTTTCTATCAATCAAGGGCAAAACTGGTGACTTTGGAATTAAGCACAATTTGCATATTCCTGCTACCACACCAGTTTGCATCCAAGTAGTTTCAGATCCCTGGCACTGGAGAGTACTTCAGTTTAAATATTAGGTTGTGCTTCATGGATGAACTACAGAAATTTGCAATTCTTTTATTTTTAAACACTTTTTAAAAGAAGGGTTTTTGTTTAACAAGCTGCTTAAGGTCTGTTGAGCTGGCCAAGTGTCCCCGTGGCATCACTTGAGAGCGACCATTGATGTCATTAAAGCGAGGCACCTGTTTCAGGCAGAGCTGCTTTCAGTTGAGTCAAGGAATAAAAATTCGGCCCTGGCTGTGCAGATGTGTGAGCGTGAGGTTAGGCTGTGTTGTCAATTCTTGTACCACCTCTTGGGCGACTGGTGTGGGTTAAGTGCCAGTACAGCAATGTTTGCAGTTCTGGGGACCACTTTTATGTGGTTCATACGTTACTGAATTGTTTGATTTCTGATCTCCAGTGTGTCTGCATTTGTCCAGTTGCTTGTGGACACTCTGCCTGACAGCTGGGGTTGGATCCTAAGCACACACCTGGAACTAGGAAGACCGTGATAAGCTAAACTCCTTCCTGGTGAATATTTCAGACAGTTTATGTACAAAGACATATTGAAAAGTTGACTTTGATTGCTTTCCATTAAGTGCAAAGTGAGGGTGAGGATCCCAGCACAAATATACACCCGCTTCAAGTAATTTTCCTGAGTGTGGTTGTTGCTTCAAACCTCCATGTGGTAACAAAAACAAACTTCAGCGCTACAACTCCTCAAATCTGCATTATAAAATAAAATGGAGCACACACTCCCCACGGTAAAATATTATTTGCTAACGTGTTCCAAAAGCTATGCTAGGCAAAAGGCAGTAAAAGTATCTTTTAAAAGAAAAAAGTTGGATATAAAACCTAGCAGATGTGTTTTTCTGTTCCAGTGAAAAGAGAAACACCTACTTACTGGAATGAGCAGGAGACTCAGAAGTGGCTCTGATGGAGACAATGTTTTCTCTCTTTTGGGAAAGACGAGGTGGAGAAGAAGTTATTAAATGTTTACTTGTGCGTTTGTGAGTTTGAAAGCATGCCTTTGTTCGCCGCCTCTGAGCGCGATGGGTGGAATCCCTGCAAGCGGCAGTTTGTGAGGGCTGAGGAGCGCCGAGAGCTGCCTCCAGTAAATCGTGCCTTTATGGTGCCACAGGGAAGGGGGAGAGAAAGAGGCAGAGAGCAGGTAGGGCTCACAGTTTTACAGCTACAAGCCCACGGTTCTGCTTATTCACCGATGGCGTGGGGGGCTGCGATGGGGAGCTGTTGTTTTACACTTGGGCGTTCAACTTTTCCCAGCCATCAGATGGGGAGGTCTCTCCTGAGAGACGCGTTGGTTGCACAAAACCAGGGTTGTAATAAATATAACTGAAAGCACTGCAGCGCTTTCAGACCTTGTTTTGCAGTTTTTGCACTCAGGAACTCAAATTGCTTTCAGGATTTGGTTGCACCCACCTGAAGTGCTTTAAGCCTCCCCTGTTAAAAAGGTGTTAAGAAGCTTTTTTTTTTCCTTACGTATGTTTTTATTTTAGTTAAATCAAGAGTCTTGTAAATCCAGAGTAGAATTGCATCAGTTGGAGCAGTTTTCTAGTCCAGTTCTGTGCACAGTGCTCTGACTGCCCTGCTCACACTCCTCATTCCACAGCTCAGGACTCAGCCTGCTCCTGGTTTTTGTAGCCACATTTCTATCACAGGCTACCCCGTGCAAGTGAATATTTTGTTTATGCTGATGTTCGGCTCTTGAAAGTTATTTTTGGGGACTCCTTTGTTTGTTGAACACCGTTATTATATTGCCAAAAGTGCGATTGAGGTGTGCTTGAACACTCATGACTCAGAACCTGAAGCTGTTAGCAGCTTAAGGAAACGTTTCTAAAAGGCACATTTATGTTTCTGGTACAGGTGTACAGGAAAAATGAACCTTCCAGTGAGATTAGTGGATAAAGAGGGACATATTAGCTGTCTTTCTCCATTCTGACACTGATAATTTTAACCTACCAATCGTTCCCTTGAGGCACCTGAAGGTTGGTGAATTCTCAGAAATGAGTACGAACAAGAGCTAAATGTTTCCTTCGAAGTGTCATCTTTAGGCTTAGTTTAACTTTTTT
>VZRQ01000146.1:0-23635 GCA_013397975.1 Machaerirhynchus nigripectus | reverse complement strand
AAGGGAGGGCATCCTCCCTGCCCTGCGGCGCTGCCCTCTGACCCGCCACGAATCCCTAAAAGCGGGGGTCCCCCGGGGCCACGGCACACGAGTCCCCTTTGTTCCCGGCGCTGGCGCGGGGCTGGAGCCACCGGGCTGGGGCTGAGAGAGTGGCTGGGTTGGACCCGACCTTGCGGGGATAGGCTCGGCTTTATCTCCAGGAGAGATGGGCTCGGGTTATCAGGGAGCGTTCTCTCCTTGCGAACGCATCGGCCAAGGTTGCGGCGAGAGGGAATTCCGCCCCCTCCCCTTCCCCCTCCGCCCCCGGTGTTGGGATAAACGTGAACGGTCAGAGTGGCATTGCCAGAAACGATCTGAGTACAAAGAGGGGGCTTTCATTCGAGGAAATGTACCCACGCCTTTTGCGAAGTGGTAAAAAAATTCCCACCATAATATGCCTCACCAGCGCCTGTGTGCTTATCCTGTATGCGCTGGTTTCTCACTTTTTTTAATTCTTATTTTTTTAAAATATCTTACCCTGTTTGGTTTGTTTGGGCTTTTTAATGCAGAGAAATTGCATCTCAGAGATGCTAAGATCATATCTTGAAAGACTGGCCTCCAGCCTATAGCTCCGTCAAACTGCTGTTGCTTTTCTCTAACGTTAAAATAACGCCAGCCTCGCCTTTTGCTAACCTGGCAAAATCACTTCCTGCATATTTATCAATTTGGGGAGGTGGGTTAGCATGGCAAATTTCCTTGAACAAAGATTGGGTGAGATGTATTAGTTCATCCAATACCATGTCTGTCACTTATGTAGACAGAATAAATCTGAGTCCCGGCTTTGCCCTCAATCGTGCCTGAATTAAGGATACGTTTCTATGAAAGTTTTATGGGAAGATTTTAATTTGAGATTCTTTTTGGAGAGAACTCTATGAAACTCGGTGAAAATAAACTAGTATTTAATAGGTGGCTTTTTGAATCGCGGCTGAAAGTGGATGGAAGGAGTTCGGATTTATTCTGAAATGGAAATTATAGTTCTATCCCGTTAAAAAAAAACCAAAAAACCCCAAACCAACAACAAATAAAGCAGGTTAAAGAGAGGAGCTGCACATAATGAGTCAAGGAAATCCTTGCGCTGTCCCTTTAACTACCGAACATCTGATTCCCTCATCTGGCAGATGGTCTCTGAGCACAGATTTGCATTCATTGTCTTGAAATCTGTTTTCGCGTTGGTGTTATATAGATTTCAGAGGCAGATCTATACACGGATCAGAATACAAAAGGGCTGGGAGAAAAATATCGCCAAGGCAGAGCAGTTTAAAAAAATAAACTGAAATAGATGCAGAGGTAGTACGGTGCCGGGTCACCGCGGGCCGGGCTGGGAAGAGCTCCGGTTTCCTTTAATGGGAAATGTTGCCTACGCGGGATGTTATAAAAAAGTTTTAAGGTGAGACCTGACAGCTCTCAGGGTGTAACTTTGGGGTCTGCTGGGTGCCTGGCAGTCTCGGGCTGGCTCTTGCCCTGCAGGCATCCTCTGCCTGCACCCTCCCCCAGACCCATTTCTCTCCCTCTGAGCAGTTTTTCATTTTAAATCCCGCGCCTGAGAGCGAAGCCACTACCCGTGCGGCGGCTTTGGCAGCGCGGCGCGGTCAGAGGGACGGAGACCGCTGCTCTTAGCACAGTTTGGGTGTTCTGGGGCAGGACAGGTCGGGGGGAGGCTGCCGGGGACATCACGATGAACCCGCGGGTCCCGTGCCCGGCTCCGGCTGTCCCAGGACGGGCGCGCTCCTCCCGGTCCGGCCCCGCGGTTTCGGCGCGCGCTGCGCGGTCTGGAGCAGCAGCGCTCGGTGTGAGGCTGCCGGGCCCCGGCCGTGACCCACCGCGATAAACTATCACGATAAACCCGCCGTTCCCCTGCCCGGCTATCACGAGGCGGGCGCCGGGCGCGCTCCTTCCAGCCCGGTGCCGCAGCTGTAGCACAGCTCCTACGTGCTGGGGCAGCGCCGTTTGCTGTGGGGCTGCCGGGCTATGACGATGAACCCACCACGGCAAACTCGCGGTTCCCCTGCCCGTGCTCCGGCTGTGCCGGGGCGGGCGGCGGGCGCGCTGCTTCCACCCCGGTCCCGCTGCTTTAGCGCGGTTTGTGCGGTCTGGGGCAGCACGGCTGGGTGACACAGCGCACAGAGCGCGCACACAGAGCACACACAGCGCACACACAACGCCCAGCATCGCTGTGACCACAACCCCCCCCCACCACCCGGTCGCGACGTCCCCATCGCGACAGGCCCGGGCGCGCTCCTTCCATGCCGGCCCCGCCGGAGCCGCGCGCGGAGCGGAGCGGGGGGGAACGGAGGGGGGCGGAGCGCCACCGCGCCGCTCGACCAATCGCGGAGCGAGATGCAAATGAATCTCCTTATATGGCGCGGGGCCCCGCCCCCGCGCGCCGCCCGCGCCCGCCCGCAGCCCATTGATGCCGCCGCGCGGGAAGGGCCGGCGCTGGCCGCGCGCGGGGTGGGACCGGCCGCTCTTTAGCTCCGTTTCTTCCTTTCTTTCGCAATTTGCCCCGCGTATGCTGTTGTTTTTTTTTTTTTTTTTTTTTNCTCTTTCCTTCCTTCCTTCTTCCTGGATCAGGCAGCAATCAATCCTTCTCCCCGTTGTCTGTTTGAGGAACAGGTGATCCTCGTTAGCGGCAATCGGTTTCTGGATGCGGCTCCCTCGCCTGCGTGTGAAAGATGATGATACCAGGCAAGACTGAATCAGCGTAACTTTTACTTGGCAAGAGGAAAAACTTTCTTCCCCTTCTGACGGCGTTCAAAACACGTAGCGTTAAAAAGCAGAAGAAGTTGGTTTTAAAGCTGAACTTCACTTTCCTGGGATTTGTGTGCGTCAGATTCAAAGGCTGCGTCGTTTTGCTTTTCTTTTTTTCCCTTTTCCCTTATCTCCCAAAAGGAAACTGTTGCTAGTTGGAATAGACTTTTTAAATGTTTGGGATTCAAGATACTTTAGGAAGAGGACCAATTCTGAAAGATAAATCTCTAGGTTCTGAGATGGATTCCGTCAGGTCCTGGGTCAGAAACGTTGGGGTTGTGGATGCAAACGTAGCAGCACAAAGGTAACCGTGACTATTTCTCTCCCACTTTCCCCCTGCTTGTTATTTTTCTTTTTAAGCAAACCTTTTCTTTACTCCCTGTTGTTTGCATTCGATATTAAATTTATTTTTTTCCTCTCTGTGCCCCTCCCGGTCTCCTCCAGTCAGCGAAAAGTGAAGCTGGGAGCTAGAGCTAGGTAGCGGCGCTCCAAAACCGGAGAGCATCAGGAGTCCTAAAACCCAGTGCGGGGCTCAGATGACAGCGAGATGGGATCATCCTTTCATTTTGTGCCCCAGGAAGATGTGAGGGGCGCTGGGTTGGTCGTTCCCGGCGATCCAGGGTATTCCTCCCTGCTTGCTGGGCCAGAGAGCCGAACAGAAGGGGACCAAGTTAGAATGAACTTAAATGTAGATGTCAAACCCCAGCCCCCCGGCCCATCTTGTTTTGCTTAATTCAAGATGGGCATTGCCCAAATCTTCACCCGTGGGTTCAGGGCAGGCAGAGCAGGGTCCGAGGAAGCAGGGGAGGGCACAGGCACGGCGCAGCCCCGCGGGCATGCCGCGCCCGCCCGCCTGGAGCACCTGCCCGAGCATCCGAGAGGTCTCTGCTGAGCCGAAATGCCGCTGAACAGCCCGAAATTGGGGCTTGGCGGTTTGCTTTCCACTTGTTAGGGCTGGTTATCTCCCTTTACGCCCCCCTTTTATTTTCTCCTCCCAGCCAAGTCGGCACCGGACAGTTATCCCAGTCTCTTCCCATTCGGGGTAAGACGATGAAAACTCTTTTAGGTATTTTTTTTTTCCTCCTTGCTCTCTGGATAGCTTAAAAAAAAGTTTGAAAAAAAAAATAGTAGCGTCGGGGAAGGCTAAATTGGGAACCCCGGGAACAAGCTAGGTTTTATTTAGTATTAGAGACAAGGTGAAGGGCATGAAAGAGCAGAGGGGACTTCAGATGAAACAGGGACATTTTAGAAATAGTACATCCATGCCCCCACCCACGGCCTGATCTGGCAGCAAGGTTTTCCCAGCGCCATGGGAGGAGTTATCAGAGTTTTATGAATGTCGATAGAGCGTTTAATAAATACGGTTGAGGGGGAAGAGGTTTATCCTTGAGGAAAGCGAAAGTAAAAGGAAGCGGCTCCTGACAAGGCTCCAATTCACGGGAGCAGTGGAGGTGCAGCCGCGCTGTGCTGCCCGCTGGCATCGCCAGGTTTTTCTCCCAGATATTCCTAACAAACCAATAAATCCCAATTTTTACACGCAGAGCCAGAGGAAGCCCCAAGCTAGGTGCAGTTGTGGCGGATGTGGTGAGTTCACACCGTACCTCTTTGGCAAGGAAAACACGGGGAAACATCTGCAGTTCTCCGAAAGAGTGAAATACTTTTGCCAGTGCTGTGGAGCTATTCTGGGGGCTAAAAACCAAAGCTGGACAACTTGTAACTAGTCTGGCACATCTAGAATAGATAGATAGAATATCTATAGAATAGATAGAACCTGTCTATTAACTAACTTGGAGGTGTTCACGTGCACCTATTTTCTCCGCAGTAGGTAGAAACTGGCTTTAGAGAGAGGGAGCTACAACAAATTTCGCAAAGAAATAAAGCTGTAGTCAGGGATATTGTGGGGAAACAAAAGAAATGCTTCTGAATCTTTCCAAGCCGGGAAATGCGTGGGAAACATCACAACGTTTTCTGCAGCCAGGGACGAGATTTTCGCAAGCGCTGGTTAACCCGAGTCTGAATTCTTTCAGTTTAAATCAGAGATTCAATTTGCAGGAATCGTTTCAAGTAAGTCAGTGACTAAAGACAAACTTCGCTGCCGAGGGAAGTGGCTGCCCTACTCGACAGCCGTTGTCTCTGCCCAAAACAGAGGTGCCCCCGAGTTGACAGCCTGCCCCGAGGAAAGATTTTTAGGGTCCCTTGTTTTCTCCTACAGGAAAAGCGAGCGGGACCGGGATGTGCAGAGAGCACTTCCAGAGCCTCTGACACGTTACAGCCGCTTCCCACCCTGCTGCATTCCAGCAAGGAGCGCGACAGGCAGGGAAATAAGCGGAGGAAAGAAAACACGCGCTGCCTTTAGCGCTGACCCCTCTCTGTAAACCAGCGCTGCCCTCGGGGCGCGCCGAAATTCGGGTTCCAGTGACAACCCCGAGCCCGCATCGCCCCGTCCCGGCCGGCCGCAGCCCGGCGGTGGCCGGGGACACTCCGAACGTGCCGTGCCTTCTGTGTTGTTGTTTTGCCGTTGCTGCTGCACAACCTGGTAATGTCTTTGTCTCTCCCCCCTCACCCCATCCCGTGTGTTTCCTCCACAGCGGAGTAGCTTTGTCCAGAGCCCACTTTGAAAAGCAGCCACCCTCCAACTTGAGGAAATCCAATTTCTTTCACTTTGTTCTGGCTCTCTACGACAGACAGGGGCAGCCTGTGGAAATAGAGAGGACAGCTTTTGTGGACTTTGTAGAAAATGATAAAGTAAGGCTCGTTACCTTTCTTCTTCCCCTTTTCCTCTCCAGTTTTTAATCTTCTCCCCCGTTGAGCTGCCAACTTCTAATACCTGTTGTCCCGAATAAAATACAGCCAGGCTTTGGTCAGGGTTCGGGTGCTGCTGTAGAGCTGTAGCCCTGTGTGGGCTGCTGTAGTTAAAAAGGGTTGGAAGCCTCTGCTCTGTAGCAGGAATTTCATTCACCCGCTAAAAACAAAATAAATAAAATTCATGGGGGATAAATACACTTATTTTATTTGTACCTACCACATCTGCCAGGTTTTATTAGTTCCCGAACAGAAGTGGAATCTAACCTGTAATATGTCAGATTATCTGTTGAGCGTGGTTGTATGTATTTCCTAAGGCTCCAAAGTCAGCTGCAGGACTTGAAAAGCATTTGCTTTTGGATTTTAATTCCATGTCTTGACCCCTTTGCATTTTTCCAATTATTTTCTTAGCCATGAATAAGATTTTTTAAAATTGTCAATCATAAATAATTCTCTTATAGGAAATCACATTTAAAAAAATGAGCAAGAAACATCCATGTAACACAACCTTCAGGAAACAAATACCAATATTGACTCAAAATAACACTACTGCAAAGCAATGGCCACAGTAAAATCAAAAGCCACTGCGTTCCCCCCCCGTCAATCTGCTTTCTATTAACTGATTTGAAATGCACAAATTCTTCTCAATGTATTGCCTTGAAAAAGTTGAGAGCATAATGGCAAATAAGAGAGGGAAAGAAGTTCTTGAACTCCTACAGGAAAAGATGTCAGCAGTATTTTGTAGTTTGTCCTGGGTCACTCGGAAGGTTAATACATCCCAATCAGTGGATTCACCTCTTAGAATTTTAATGAACTTTGTTGTCACTTCCATCATGATTATCAGCTCTTGCATTTTAAATGTGCCAAGTGTAAGTTCTGGAAGGATTTTTTTTTTCCCCCCTCTTTTTTAAAATTCCCTTTCAGGAGCAAGGCAACGAGAAGACGAACAATGGCACGCACTACAAACTGCAGCTCCTCTACAGCAACGGTGAGTGCCCTTCCCTGGCACCTTCTGGGGGCTGTGCAGCCAGGCAGGGTCTGGCTGTAGGTGCTGTGATTTCCAAAATACACCACAATTCCCTCGCACGAGGCCCCTTCAGCGCAGGGATGGGCCCTGGAGTTTACCTGGGCTTGGGAACCAGAAGTAC
Organism: Machaerirhynchus nigripectus; assembly: GCA_013397975.1. Taxonomy (NCBI): domain Eukaryota; kingdom Metazoa; phylum Chordata; class Aves; order Passeriformes; family Dicruridae; genus Machaerirhynchus; species Machaerirhynchus nigripectus. Next base: position 16,898 of record VZRQ01000146.1, on the reverse strand, counting down.
CTGGGGTGCTGAGGGTGTCTGCTGAGGCACTGAATGGGTTTGTTCTGATGCCTGTAGGGCAGGGTGCCTGCAGAACGTTATTTATCCCTGCTCTCCCTCGCTCTAGGTGTCAGGACTGAACAGGATCTCTACGTGAGGCTCATCGATTCCGTCACCAAGCAGGTGAGCAGGGCTGACCCGTGCCGTGCTGTCCTGCCCCACCTCATCCTTCCTGTCTGCTCAGCGTTTCCCTGCGTGTTTTTCCTTCCCTGGTTCACTTTGGCCCCTTGCTCAGCTGTGTTGCAGACCTGTTTTGGAGGGTAATTGAAAATCGTGCTCTTAGCTCTCTTTCTCTCCCTCTGCAGACTGTAGGTTTTTATCCACTTTGTGGCAATATTCATGTAAACCTTTTTTCCCTGCACATAAAGGGGAAGGGGTTTGTTTGCAGGCCATGGCGAGCAGCGGTAAAAACCCTTCCCCTCACATCCGAATATTCTCAGGAATAAATAACCCCTGATGCTCCTGGCTTACCCCTTCTCTCAATTTTTGTAGCCTATAACTTACGAAGGCCAGAACAAGAACCCCGAGATGTGCAGAGTGCTGCTCACCCACGAAGTCATGTGCAGGTAAGAGCTTCATTAACACATCACTTGTGAGCTTTGCTGCCCTAGATGCTGGAGGAGCCTCTCTGAGGAAGCTTTAGGTAGGGAGAGTTTGATTTGTTTGTTTTGTTTTTGACTCAGAGAGGGTCTTTGTGCAGGAAGATTTCCTTTTTACATATGGGGCATGCTTGCTTGGGTCCAAAACAGATATTTGGGGGGGGTTCCTATTTTTTTGCTATTCGTTTTTCCTGCAGGAGGTTCAGCAACCACAGCTGCGCTGTTTTGGTTTAAAGCAGGCCTTTGCATGTGTTGTTTAAATCAAGACTTTTATGTGCTTATTGCTCATAAAATTTCCGCTCACCTTAGGAGAATGAGCAGTTTAACTTCTGTATTTTTACCTGGAAACTGCAAGATGTTCTTCATGTAATTTCCTTTGGTGAAATATTTTAATTTCCTTAATTAAAGTGGCATTGTCATGAATGTTCTTTAATTTTGTCCAGTTCTCCCCCAAAAGAGAAACCCCTCAAACCTTTGCTTTCTATACATGTGAACAGTATTTAGGGGCCTTCTACTTTTTAATTAACACACACAAAAAAAAAGCCACTATTTTTAGCACTTAAATTCATAAATTAGAGGGTGAAATGACTTGAGGATGTTTTTAATAACTTTTGTATAAGTCTGAACTTACATGCACCTTATGTGTGTACGTCGTGCTTCCATGGTAACTTATTACTTTTCCTGTTCTCGGGTAATTAAATTTTTTTTTCCAATGCATATAATAATGCAAACAGTCAATGTTCTTATATTAAAATGTGCTAAAATGCGCATAGAACATTCCCTCATAAAACAAGAGGCAAAACCCACTCGTGACCTTTATTAAACACAGTTTGTGATTTACTCTGTCGCTGGCAGAGGGTTAAGCTGTGGGACTCAAGGTTTCTACTTTTAATGGTGCAGTTTGCTACTTGATTGTTGGGTTTTTTTTTTTTTAATTAAAATAGACTTTTAAGTTAATGTAGCAGTGAGAGAAGCTTGTTTGGACAGAATTTTTATCAAGGGGAAGCCTTGGTTTCAGTACTTAATTATGTCATCAATTCCAATACATATTTAGTACAGTATGGATCAGGTATTCAGAATGAAACAAGTGTATTGTGCCTCAGTTGTGCTTAGCTCTCATTAATTTCCTAAATGAGCTTTTGACCAATATTTCTATATTTGTGCCCAAACACTACGTGTGTCACACGTGCGGGGTGCATCGGGTGGGCTTTGCAAGGACCTGGTGACGCAGTGGCAAGGATCAAAGGTGGCCAAGTGGCCTTCTGGCACGCCTAGAACTCGTGTTTATGATTTTATGTATATGTGTATGTATGCATCCGTGTTGTTGAAAGGTTTCACTGTAACCAGGTGAAAATTGGAGAGGAAAAATCTGATTTCTTGTGCAGCTGGGTTGTGGTTTGTGATAAGGCAGCAGCAGTGAGCCCGTTCCGTGCCCCCGCTCTCCCTGCGCAGAGCTCAGCCCTGCTTTGGAAGCTCGAGTATTTCAGCACCTTCTCATCCAAATGGACTCGTCTGATTTAAAATTAATTTGGGCTTTCCCTCTGCTTCCTCTCCCTGCCTCTATGGCATCAAATGCTCTGCTCAGCTTTGCTATTCCTGAGCTCCAGTGATGCCTGCAAGCCTCCTCCGTGCTTGATTTAAGGTAGTGTTGTACAAATCCGAGCCATTATTCTGATTTTTCTCAGCTCCGCTGCTTGATAGATTAACCAAGGAAGAATTACAACGCAGGGACGTTCTTCCCATGTAAAACACAGATCAGTGAAGGGAATCAAAAGCGCTCTGTAACCTAATGAAGACATTTGATTTTAAATGTCGTGTTTTCCTGAAGTATCTCTGAGCAGGATGCTGTGTGTTCTGAAGGGGCATTACACACATCACTTTGAATAACGCCAGGGGAATGGCTCCAGCTCTAGTTAAACCTGACATTTTATTTTATTTCTTTTAAGTACAATAATCAAATCTTCCTTATTGTGTGCTGCTTAAGTGGCAGCATCAATTTTTAAAGCCCCTAGTTTAGTTTGCATTAGGAACAGTATATAAAATTTTAATGCACTGTACCCACTCTGCTGTCGAAATTGAAGCCTACTGCTTTTGAAAAGGAAAACAAGAAGGGTCTGTCTGTCTTTCTGCTCCTCTTCCAACCCTCCCTAGTTGAAGGCAGGGTTTTTTTTGGGGGGGGATTTTTCTGTGCATAGCCACACATGGAGATTTTTTTCGCCGTGTGGAGACGAGCGCCTCCGAAAGTGCCCGTCTCTCCCTCAGACAGTGACAGATGCCTGCTTAGCAGGAAAGTTGTCTAAATATTGATATGGCTGCACCAATCTGTCATAGGCATTGAAAGTTCAGCTCTCAATAATTAGTGCTTTCAGCGCTTCCAGGGCGAGGCTCCATTTATTCATTTCCAATCTGATTTTTTTTTTTTTTGCCCCCCCCCCATTTGGCTTCTTGTGGCCTAATAGGAGCAGTTCCTATTAGGGAACAGTTCCTAGGTGGGTTTGCGTGGAATAACACAATCCCGAGGGCTGCAAATCAAGGTGAAACACCCTCATCTCCCGGAATAACTTTTTTTTTTCCTCCCCCCCACCACTCCCCATCTTCTTCCTTTTCTCCCAATTATCGACTGAGAGGAAACTCGTTGTTATGCTGCTGCCAGCAGCCCCCTACGCCCTCAATGCTCAGAGGGTTAAAAGGTATTATAATTCGAACAGAAGTAGTCTCAGGGTCTACAGCTGGCTAATAACAGAGTTGTATTGAGTGGAGCGAGCCCCACAGCTGTGACTTTCGCCACAAGGCTCAGACTAGACGGGAGCTCTAATCAGCTGGGCCAGGCGGCCACTGGGGCCCGCGTCTTTATCGGCCAGATGGTGTGAATTTAGACACTTTTGTTATGCAATTGCAGGGAGGAGTTGGGCAGAAGAAAACAAAACAAAGGCCACCACGCTGCGAGCTTATTTGAGTTTGAAATTAGAGACAGATTTTTTTTTTTTTTTTAAATTTTTTTTTTATTTTGGTGTCAGGGTGAGGGGTGAATTTTAAAGCCGTTTTAGTCAAGCGCGAGGAAGGGAAAGGATGGAAGTTTGGCTTCAGCATGAGGCTTCTGGGGTGCTCAGTTGGTGGGGTTGGGGTTGTCCCTGGGAGCTCTCTGGGTTTGGTTTTAGGTTTTTCCGGACCATTCTTAACATAAACCATAATTTTCTCCAAGTGGATCTAATTAGTATAGGCAAGTATGACAACAAAAGATGTTGAAAATCATCTTAAGCCTTGATATTCTTGTCTTAAGCAAATGAGCATCTCTAAAGGTGTGTTTCCAGCCCAACATTGTAGCAGAAATGTAAATTTGGGTGAAGTCATGCCAATAATTTGCTTGAAGAGAATATTGAAGGCTTGATCCCGGACCAGCAGGGTTTTGGCTGGGACTGGAATTGGAACGGGTTAATCTGTTCCAGACAGCACCAGTGAAACCATCCCAGTGGAAACGTTACTGCTTGGATAAGGGGTGAAACACTTGGAAATGGGGATTTAAAGATTTGAGAGGTGTTTTTGCTACAACGTTGGGCTGAGACGTCCTCAGTCCCACTCTGATTTATGTGCAAACCAGTCCTTCACTGCAAGCGGCTCTTCTCCCTCACCAAGGTTTTTTTTCATCTAGTTGAGCTCAGGAGGTGCCATGGTCAAAGTCTGTCACTGACAAAGATCTGTTCCCCAAGGGTGACAGGAATGTTGGTATCAGTAAAACATTTGGGGAACTCCAGCTGCGAGCCACAGTTTTAGAGGCAAAATGTTTGAATATTAAAAATACGCAGTTCAGAACTGCAGTAATCATGGAAATAGAAATAAAGCAAGATGCACTTGTTTCTGAACCCAGCCACGCTGTGCTCAGTCTCACTGAATCCATCCTGAAACACGCTGCCCACAAGTGGAACCATCCCTGGAATCACTACAGGAATACTTTTAAATCTGGGTTCCTTTATTTTGCTTTATTACAGTGGCCTGTAAAGCAGCTGAGATTTTGTTCCCTGTGTTGTTTTCTCTGTGTTGCTACATTGGACACATCAAAGTACGTCCCAAATTTATGTTCCTTTGAGAGGATTTGCTGCTTTTTTGGGGGGGTTTATTATAATTTTCTCCTTTAGAAAGCACCTCCCATCCTGGTTCGTGGTATAAAACCAATCCACTCTCTCTAAACACTGATCAGGCAGCGAAATCCGTAAAAGGTGCACTTAAAATAAAGTTGGGAAGGGGAGGGAGGGCGATGTTCTGCGCTGGTGTGAATCACCAGAGCTGCACTGAAGCCGATGGAGCCGTGACAATTTACAGCAGCTCCAGGGGCTGCCCCAGGGATTTTTAAATATTTAGTGTATCCTTTTATTTTAAAAGGAGTAGCATCGGTGAGTAAGCGCGGGTTTGAGGCAAGGGGAGCGCAGGGATGTTGAAAGGGTTGGAGCTGCTGTTCAAATAGATCTGATCCTCCCAGCTCACGTGGCTGGGCAGTTCCAGCCCCAGAGCGGGAACTTCCTGGGAACTGGAGGAGATGTCGGGATTTTTCACAGCTGAAAGAGGGATTTTGGTCTAAATGCTCATTTCAGGCATTTATAATTGAACGTTAGGCATATCAAGGAAAAATTCCCCGCTTCAGTATTTTGTACTGCCTTCGGTGAATTCAGGTACTTTATTTATTTCTTCTTTTAATAATTAATTAATTTATCCATTGATTAATTCTGCTTGGAACTGCTCCCCAGTTGGAAAACTCTGGGATTCAGAATGCTTGAGGATTTTGCGACTGTATTCAGCACCGCTGTACAAAAAATCCCCCAGAATTTCTCCATCCCACGTGTGTAACTTTGAGCAGAAACCCCTGCAGAATGTGGAAAACATCTTCTGGAAAGGCGCTGGTGTGATCAGAACCTGATCTGGTGACTTTTGATGGATGTGGGACTTCTGATAGAAACTTCTGAAAGTTTTGGGTGCCTCCATCCTCCACGTTCCACGTTGGCTTTGACTGGAACAAAAACCTGAGCATGAAAAGAGCTTAAGTCTTCTCTGTTGCTCCAGATGATTAAAAGTGAGGATTCCAGAGCAAGGACTGTTTTTAAAGTCTGTTGATCTGGCACTCAGCTGCTGTGTGTGCAAGGAACATCTCCCATGTCAGGGATTGTATCAATGGAAATAAATCAATGAACTGTCTCTTGATTTCTAAATTATTATTATTATTTATTATCATTAATATTATCATTGGATGTGTATAAATTAATACTCAGCCTTCAGGGTTTATCACTGGAACAGCTGCAGAGGGATTGCAAAAGCCAACCCGAAGAGCATCTCCTCAGACCCTTTGCAGGATCTAAGCACGTTCAGTTTCTGGCTTGTCACAGAGTGCTGAAGTTTTCAGTCACCATAAAAAGCTTAGATATTGAATAATAAAAAATACAGTAATATAAAAAAATGAATGTTATTGGAATAAACCAAACCATTAGGTTGCTTATATAAGCTCTAACACCTTTTGATGGACTTTTAACCCCACATATCCCACTTGGTGCTGCCTGTAATGCCATTATGACATCTGTTAATCACTTATTAGACCTTTATAAATATCACCTCACTCTCAAGTGTGACCATATTGCTGCTCAGTTTTGGCCGGGTAATTCAGGGTGGATTACAGGAGCCAGGTGCCAAACTCCAGCTGGAACCAGCCAGGACTCAGGCACCCAATTCCCTTAATTTTCCGTCTGGAAAGCAGAATTTTTACCCTTCCAGGCATATACGGAGTGCTGAAGCTTTTCTGACGGACTTGGAGCTGGTTCTTTGCTCTCAACTGTCCCGGTGGTTCTTTAAATTTGGTTTTCTTTCCCTCTGCAGTCGGTGCTGTGAGAAGAAAAGTTGTGGCAACAGAAACGAGACTCCATCTGACCCCGTGATCATTGACAGGTAGGAGATGAAGCCTCATTTTCCTGCAAAAGCATCCCGAAAATTGTTCATTTTCTCACTTTGCATCATCTGAGGTTGTTTCTCGCTGGTTATCTGCGGGTGTCTGCCATGTGGGGACCTTGACCAAATTGATGTTTATTTTTTTAAATGAAATTCTGTTTTTACCGCGACCGAACATCCCGTGTGCGCTTCTGGAACGTTCTCTCCTCACCAGGGACAGGGTCCAACTGCATTGCTGGGACAGATGAAGCTCTGAGCAACCTGGCAGCTTCAGTCCTTCAGCAAAAAAAGAACAACGTTTTTGTGCAAATGTGGGGAGAGAGGGAGGGGCAAAAAGGCAAAAATGCCACATTAAATCTGGCAGTTTGGGGGTTGGGAGCGATTTCATGCGGAACGGCTTCACGTGTTGCTCAGTTCCAGCTCCAGGTTTAGGTTCTTTTGCCAGTTTTTGGGCCAATAACATAAATGGGGAGAGCAGCAGTTTGTTAAACCGTGAAGTGGCACCACAAAAATTGTGTGTATTGGGGGGAGCTGAGAAAACTTCCTCGTGGGAGTCACTGACGTGCCAGGGTTCGAATCTGGAGTTCAGCACGGCTCGGACAGGGAAAAGAAGAGGCAGAGCTGCTTCAGAAAGGAGCACTCAGCTAAGGGCTCCAGAAGGGGAACAGTGAGGAAGGGAAAGCCGGGAAGAAAATGTTTCCCCCCAGATTATAGTGTAGAAACTGTTCAAGGGTCCCTTTTCCCTGAAGCAGCTGCTGCAAGAGAGCTGGTGCTGGAGGGGATTGATTTTGGAGTCAGTTTTTATGTCTGTCCATGTCTGGCCTGTTCTATCTCCTTTCTGATGAGATTTATTTGTCATTTATTTCTCATACTTGTGGACTTGTTTTGGCACTCACAGCAGCAAAGCTGCTATGAATAAAGGTCTGCAATAATTTCCTACGGGGTTTTTTTCTCTCACAGAGTTAATCTAAATAATTTTGGAACTCTTGATGTTGGGATGGGTTCTCCCTCTGCCTTTAGCCTGTGGTTTTCCCTTCTAATTCTGTGCTCACAAGCTGTGGCTGGGGCCAGAGCTGGAGGCTGCAGTGAAAGGGGCTCTTTGGGGAGCAGGAGTCCTGGATGTGCCATCTTGACCTTTCCTATGGAATTTCGAGCTTATTTTTGGCTGTGTCAGTGATTGCTACGAATCTGCATTTGGGAGGTTTCCAGCCTGAAGGCTGAATTTCCTGGGAAGCAGCTCGGGATGGAAGGCCCTGGATTGAAACCTTGGCAGGGGCGGTTCCTGCCACGGCTGAATTTGCAGTCCCAAGCCAGCTGCCTGTCCTCGTGCAGAGTGAAAATTCTGACACTTCCTGGGAGGCTTTGGGATCTGCTGATGTAAAATGAGATGGAAACTCAGAAAGGAAAGCCCCATCCTTTCTAATAACCGTGTGCAAAATGTGCACCACAAGTCACCTGTTGTGCTCAGCGAGTTCCAGCCTTCCCTAATTTGCTCTAAGACCTCTCCTAACTCCTTCTAGACCTTGCCTAGTTTGTTCTAAGCCCAGGACCTTCCTCCTGCCTGCCCTGCTAACAGCAGTGGGCATTCCCTTGGCGTGGAAGCATGGTCCAGGCTCAGGCAGGCAGTTCCTTTCTGTGTGTGGGTCCTGCCCTTTCTGTGTGTGTCTCCATTCCAGGGGAGCTCTGGAGCTCAGCGAGGCTGGATGAGGGAGATCCCTAAGGGGTGCAGCCTGACAAAGCTGCTCCATTCGGTGTTAAAGGCGGTCACTAAATCCGATTCAGGCCCCAGAGAGAAGAATTTACCCCAGCTCTGCCCTGCTGTCTGCAGGAGGCCTGGCTTTTAGCGAGCAGAGCAGTGAGCAGAAGCACAACTCACAGCTAAATATTCCCCTTTTCCCCACCGCTCACCGGCGCCGAGAGCCGGCAGAGTTATTTCTGGGCAGTTATTTCTGTCCCACCTCTCCAGCCAGCGAAGCAGGGCCCGGGCAGGGAGGGATCCTCCCGTGCCACGTCCCCGTGGGCACACGGGGTGCAAACAAAACAGCAGAGCTGGGCCGGGCCCGTCCGTGCACAGAGGAACCCTCGGCTCGTCCGTCCCCCTCGCACACCTCCGCAGCACCCAAGGGGGACAGCTCGGGGTTCAACTGCACCTTCCCCTCTCCCAAAATACTCCCTGTGGGGTAATTTTTATTGTCTTTCGAACAAGGAGGGTCCTGCGTGCTCTGGACTGGCTGGGCGGCCGTGCTGTGATTTATTTAGGGGGTGTTTCTGTGGCTGCTTTAAAGGAAAACACCTCTGCTTAGGAACCCGGCAGCAGGTGGAGTTTCATTTCTGAAGTGCACCTTGCAACCACGTGGGTCAGTAAATATGGGGATATTTTCCAGCTCAGTGATGCCTTCATGGTGGGTTGCTGTTAATTTAAAATGAACCACAGGTTGTCTTTAAATAGTGATTGAAATGAAGGTGTTTTCCCCCGTGTGAAATGATGGGTGAATGTAAAAGTCTGCCACGCACCAAGGCAGCTGTAACGTCCTCTCGTGTCTCTGGAGAAGGGAAAAGAGAAAAATGGAGAGAGAAGAACTCCAAAGACACCTTTGTGTTGTGCAGAGCTGTGTCTAAACAGCATGGGCAAAGTGAAACAGGATTTCTGTGGAATAAAATTCCAGAATCTTTGAGGCTGGAAAGGCCCCCAAGGTCATTGAGTTCAACCATAACTCCATCATCAATACAGTGATTTCCCTTTTATTTGTTTCTCTCCCCACTTTTTTACCTGCTGGGTGGGGACACAATTCACTGGTGCTCACCAAATCCTGGGGACTTGTATCCCCGTTTAAAAAGGAAGAAATAGTTCAGTGGGAAAAAAAAGCCAGCCCTGCTGTTTTTGTTGGGCTTTTTCTTCTCCTTGAAAGAATTCCAAAAGTTCTGATGCTCCATAAAACATTTCTGCAGTGACCTTTGCTCTGGGGACTGGATTTAGATCCGAAGGCCCTCGCAGTTATTTTTCCACTCCCTCTTGGAAATGAGAATGTTTCCATACGAAAGGGAACTTCTCCGCTGGAATTCAGCGTGTGCCCTCTCCCGATGGCAGAGATCCGCAGGACACCCTGCAATGTTTCTGTTCCTGTGCTGTTCTGAGCCAGAATTCGAGTGTGACTCTGGTCAGAATTCGATTTCGGAGCAATGCCTCTGATTTAACAGGGCTGGCACAGCTCAGACCCTTCGCTGCTGCTATTACAGGTGTCCAAAATCAGGAATTCCACTGGGGCACGGGGCTGGAAGGACCTGGGATTCCATTTTTAACCCAGAAGCGCTCGCACTCCCAGGTTTTGGACGACACAAGCCATAATCAGGTCTCAAAATGTCGCAGCAAGCTTTAACTTTGTGTGCACCACCAGGATTAGTCAGAGCTAAGCTGCTTCTGGTGCGTTCCCCTGGCGGATCCCAGCTCGGGTGGATCCACCCCGGAGTTCTGCTGGCTTTTGAAGTTGCTGTCTGTGGAGTTGGTTGGTTTAGGGGACATCAAAAACGTAAATATTATTTTTTTCCCCCCCTCTCTCCTGGCTGAAGTGGTGGTTCTTGGTGTTCCTGGTAGTTCCTTGGCGTTTCCTTTACGGAAATCACGGGCAGGGATGGGAGTGGAGGGGCTGGGAGGGCTTTTGGGCAGAAGGGTGGGAGCTCCTTCCTTTGAAGATGACACTTCCCACCAAAAACTGCATTTTGTCCCACCTGTGCTACAATTGCTCGGTTTGTTGCCTTTCCCACCCTGCTCGTGCAAATAAAAAGAAACTTGGTGTTAGGATTGTGAGGTCACGGAAGATGCAAATTAATTTAATTAATCATTTTCTGCAGATTTTCTCCCTCATTTTAGGTGAGTTGTGTGGTTTTGGATGTAAACTCATCAAATGGCAATGATATTTTGATATTTTTAACATTTTCTCTGTGTTCCTTGAAGGTTCAAGCTCTGTAGAGGAGGTTATTTTGTGTACTTGTTACTCTTAATGCCTTACTGAGTTTACTGAGGCTGTGATTTAATTGAAGCCTCTGTGGTACAGGGGAGGATTGGTGTGACTTTCTTAGTTTAAAAATTTACTCTTTTGGGGTTTTTTTTGCCTTTTTCCCTCCTTTTCTGATCAACAGTCAGAAGAAATTGACACGTAATTAAAATGAAAACTCCTAAACAGTCACAAGAAGTTTTTATATCATTCAAACAAAACATCTTAATTCAATAAAAACGCAGCGTCACTGGGGTGGGGCAGAATTTTTTGTTCCTGCAAGGGAAATTCCTGGGAACAGCACAGAAACCTGGGAGCACAAACCCTGTGCTGCTGATAGCTGCTGCCTCCATGGTCCTCTGCTCTTTGGGCTCCTGGAAGGAGATCTTTTGGCTCGGGTTCTTTCACAATCCGAGACGTTGCATCCCATTCCTTCTGCTTTTGACCCAAACTCTTCCTAACTGTCCTGGGGAGAGCCTGGTAATAAAGCAGTTTATGGATTTATTTATGGTGGTTGTTGCTGGGGAGGGAGCGGAGGGGGCTGGAGGGGGTGGCTGGAGGGCAGTGCCCGGTGAGCGCCGGGCACTCCGCTCTGGGGGGAGGCGAAGGGCAGCACCCATCAGCTGCAAGAGCAAAACTGAGGCTTTGCAGGTATTATTTAACACAAACCACATCAGCCCAGAGCCCAAGCACAGCTGGTAACTCCGCAGCCTCTCTGGGAAGGAGCAGAGGAGCCTGGATCGCGCCCCTCTGCCGTGGGGGCCCATCCCTTCACCTGGAATTGGGGTGCAGGGCTGGAGGTCTCCGTGCCTGCTGCTCCCCTGCCCTCCCTGCTGCAGGCACAGAGGGCTGAGCTCTCCCTGCTCGCCTGGCACGGCCCATGGGCACCAAACCTCGCTTCAGGCTTAGTAGGGCTGGGCTTTACTTGTTCTCCGTGTTTGTCTCCCTCCCTCCCCGCTTCCCTCTCCCTAAAAAGCGCGGAAGAACACGCAGATGAATTTTCATTTTGAAGGCTCTAACTTCCAACAAGTGCACACTTCTGGCTGGTTCTTTTATTTTCTTTCTTGTTTTTTTTCCTTTTTCTTCCTTTTCTCTTAATCTCAGCCGCCTGAAAAGGACTTTATCCCTTCCGCCTCCCCTTTGGAGTGATGCCAAAACCCCCTGGGTAACACAAGGATATTTCCTCACGCTCAGAGGCAGAACAGCAAGCCTGGAGAGGCCCGGGTTAAATTCCCACTGACACTAGGTTACCCTGTCACCTTAAGTGACATGAGTCCGTGCCTCAGTTTCCCCCTTAATACAAAGCATCAGCAGCTACCTGGCTGGGGAGATTGGCTTCAGATCCCTGACCGGGAGTTTTGGGGTTTGTTTTCCACATTCCTGGCTGCCAGGAGGGTTTAATGTGCATGGCAGGGTTTGATTGTTCCTGCTCTGCCCCGTTCTCTGCGGCCCTTGTGAGTCTGCCAAGGCAAAATGAACGCCTGGGATCTGTTGCTGCTGTGGGGCGAAACCAGGAGCTCTTCCCAGCTCCCTGTGTGCCCCAGTCCCCCCTTCCAAGCCCCCAAAACCCACAATGATCTCTCCCCTTGTCCTAGGGAGTCAAAGTCCTTTGTTCACTGCTAAACCCTGCTCTCCTGCAAAGAGCTGCTGTTGTGCCATCTGTCTCTTTATGAATTTTTTAGTAGACTGGATGTTTGTGGGGAGTCAGTAACTTAAAGTGCACTATCCCAGCCATTTGACAAGTGGTTCTCTCAGTGCCTAATTTGTTTGTTTCTTTTTATTTTCCCCCTCTCTTTTAGACAAAAAGAAAATCCTTTACTAGTTTGCTGTCCAAAACATCTTGAAATCTTTGATGTGTGCAAACACTTAAAGCTTGTAAATGGACTAAACTGGGGAGTGTAGCTTGTGTCACTTAATCTTTTTCATTTAATGTCGACAGACAACAGATTTTCCAGCAAGCTGGTGAGTCAGAAGAAGCTTAAATATCTTTTTGAGCCTGCTGGAAAGATGAAGAATGGACTGGTTGTGCCTGTGGAAGTCCTGGGCTCTGCTCCTTTCTCCCCATCACAGTCCCTGTGTTTTTGTAGCCATTCACGGGGTCTGTGTTTAACTGTACACCAACAGTGTGATTTTCCAGCTTTCCCTGATAACACAAAGACACGTTTGCTGGGAATTGATGTGTGGGAATCCTGTGGGGATGTGGAGGAGCGTTGCTGTCACAGCGGAGAAGCTTTCGGAGCACTTTATAAAGTTCCTCTCCCCCAGGGCTGTTGGTTGCCGCTGCCTGGGCTGGAGGTGCTGCTGCTGCTTCTGGAATGGAGCAAGGAACGAGAAGGGTTTAAATCACTGCTGGTTCCAAGCACAGGTCGCTGGGGGGTTAAACAGAGCTGGAACCTTATTTCCACCGGTGTTTTGTGCGGGTTTTCCTCTGGCCGTGTGCTGTCACTGCGGGCATCTCTGCCCTCCAAACAGAGAGATGCCTTCTGGGGTGTGTGAGAGGCAACACGAGTGGGGCTGCCAGGGGGTGCTGGTCACCTCAGTTCCATGAAATCTGTAATTGGGAGCAGTTAGCTCCCGTGCTGACCCGAGAACTGCGAGGGAAACAGGGCTGAGCCTAAGCAAGGGCACGTTATGTAATTTAAAGAAATAAAATCTGACTATTGCTACTACTGGCTGGAAGCCTTAAGGAAATAAGTGCGATGGAGACAAGACCCAAAGGGTTTTAGCAGTCCTGCATAAATCAGATAAGCTTCCCTGATGCTTTAGAGCAGCTTGGACACAAGAATGGATGGATTCCAATCTTGTTAGATTAGTTGAGATAAAGACACTGATGGTGCTCAGGCTAAATCCTGCCTGGGCAATGCAGAGCTGGGAGCAAAGTTTACACGTGGTGTAGGAGAATCCTTGTCCCTTTTTAAACCAAGGCTTTTTCCTGGAAACGGGGAGAACTTGGTCCAGTTTGTGCTCATAAGCAGCGAGTGAGGAGGGTAAGGGGCTGCTGACCTCAGAAGGACAGAGAGCAGAGTAAGGAGCCGTTGGAATCAGTGAGGTCGGTAGTAGCGGAAAGGGGAATGGAAAACAAGTTTCCCATGGCCTAAAGCACCTCTGGGAATAGAAGCTGAGGATAAATTCCCCGTGCAAACAGCGCAGAAGAAATTCTGGGCCCGCAGAGCAGCAGCGCGTGACACGGGATGGCCACAGCTCCGCTCTGGGGCTGCGTTTGCCCGGCTCCATCTGCACTCGTCAATAAAACTGCCAATATTTCAGAGTATTTGCATCCTAATGAAAGCATCCTCTGTGTATTTACGACCTGAAATGCTCTTCCTTCTCACTTTTGCACTCCGCTTGGCCTCTGTCTAGACCTGGTTTTATGGACTTGTCACTTCATCTGCCCTGAGCTTTTTAGTTACTGCCTCTTGCTTTCCTTTTGAACCTTTTGTTTCTCTTCATCCCTTCCCTGTGTGTTCCTTTCACCATCTGTTTCTGGTGGGTTCTCCTGTATTTTCTGCCCTGTAAACATCCCAGGGTTTCAGCCTCTCTGAACTGACTGCTTCACCTCTGAAAAAGTCCTCCCAATTAATGTGTTCCTGCTCTCGGATGGGGTACGAAACAAATTGTCCTGCTTGGAACATCACCCGAAATCCTTGTGAAGAGAAAAGACTGAGACTGAGAGCACATAATGTGCATCTGAAGTTTAAATCAGTTGGAGATGTAATTTTAAAGCTATTAAGAGCTTGTATGAGTTGCCCAAGATGATGTAGGAGAGAGTTTGTAGGACACACTCCACGTGAAGGGGTGGAATCCAAGTCTTGTACTCCAGGCTGGATCATGTAAGCATGTCCTGGAACAACATTTCCCCTCTGCAGCTGTGATTCACATTCCCATCTTTCTCCCTGCTTTGGATCTTTAACACGCTGCTGTCATCCAACCCATCCTGCTTTTTCCTCCTTATTATTTTTCCTTTTCCTCTCCATCTCCTCTGCTGCTTTTCCTCACAAATAAATGCTAATTTCTCCACGGGCATCCCACTTACGGCTCCACATTTGGTGGCTTTTCCTCCAAGTGGAGTCCATCGAGCTTGTAAATTGTATTGGATCAGTGAGCCCATAATGAGGCTTCTAAGTCCAAACAGTGCAGGTCTGCTGGGATTTTATTGTTCATAAAGCTCCTTCCCCGGGGAGTGATAGAGCCATTAGGTGTGTGCTGTGTTTAATATTTGGTCATGACAGGAAGCAATAATTTTCTATCTTTTACTGTGGCTCCCGAGTTGTTTTTAAGCAGTCAGCTTATTTAGTCTCGGTGGCTGTGAACCCATTAGGCAAACAGCTCTTCCCTCCGTGAGTTTGTGTCTTCCTGCAAAGGCTGTTTCAAGAAAATGAAATAAAATCAAGTGGCAACAGCTTGCCCTGTGGTGGCTTTTAATCCCTTGCCCTTCTCGGTGGCTGTCGCTGACAGGAGTTGGCATAAGGCTGGTGTCACCAGGAAATGGCATTTCTCACTCTGAGTGAGGTTTTTTATTCCAGCAGAGAACCACCGAAGCTCCTGTTTGCATGGTGGTTCCTGGGTTTGGGTGTTTCTCTTGTGCAAACCCATTGTTTGATTTCAGTGGAAGCGGCAGCAAGGTTGTGTTCGAGCATTCTGGAAGTGGTTTTATACCCACACAAACAGGAAAAAAAAAATGAAAAGAACAGTTTTGGGTGTAGCCTGTAGGAACCTGCTCCTCTGACAGTCCTTCCCTTGCATTCCCACTGCTTCCCTCAAAGAACCAGGCAAATTCCTCCACGGGATGTGCCAGGAATTCTGCACGCTCCGGGTTCTGCTCGCGCCCCCAGGCTGCTTCCCAGCCCCACGGCCGCAGCTGCCCCCGCTCGCTGCTGGGGTCTCTCCCTTTGCTCCAGGGGAGGAGCTCCCGCTGCCTCATTTCCCCGCTGGCTCCTTGTCCTGGATCTCTCGTGGGAGAGGTTTGTGTCGGGAAGGGGAGGAACGATGGGCTGGCTCTGTGTCCCAGAGCACACGGGGTGGGTTTGCATCCACCTGGAGCACGCAGGTTCTTTTCCCAAACCAAACCTGAGGGGAAGATCCTGGGCTGTTTGGGAAGAGGGAGGGCAATTCCAGAGGTGCTTAGTTGAGAGCCGGGACACAACAAACACGTGAAACCAGCTTGTGGCATAAAGAAATTAAAGCTGAGTGCTGGTATCCTAGAAATCATATTTAATTAATTTTTAAGAGGTGTGCTTAGGTTTTCTTGTGATAAAAAGTTATTTATTTTGGTTCATCAAAGCAATTAACACTTTGTATTATTTAGCAGCAGCATCAAGAAGGGTGTATGTAAATAGTTTAAAAGAAAGGTGACACAGCAAAGATTGATATCTGGGCTCCTGCTTTCTTTCACAGTCACAAACTTCCTGTAAGAAAATCCAGGTCGTGGAGTTGCCTTTTTTTGAAAAGATGAGACTTGAGGTCCTCACGTTCCCGTGACTCTAAACCACAAAGAGCAGTTTTGGGTGGCTCATAAAGCGGGGAGTTGTGCCTCCTTCTCCACCCTTTTACCTTTGTTTTTATTGTGGAAGTGATCTTGGGATTTATGGCTGCTAGAAAGTTCCCTGGGTCTTCAAACTTGCGTGTGCTAGATTGTGATCTGGTTTAGGAGTGCTTGAATATAAATTGTGATCTGGATTAGGAGTGCTTGAATATAAACTGTAATCTGGATTAGGAGTGCTTGAATATAAATTGTGATCTGGATTAGGAGTGCTTGAATGTAAATTGTAACTTGGATTAGGAGTGCTTGAATATGAACTGTAATCTGGATTAGGAGCGCTTGAATTTGGTTTCCCAAATCTCCGCTCTCTTTGGGAATGTGGGTGCTGAGGGCCTGGAAGAAAAGGAACCACAACTTTCCCAGCTGCATCCCTGCCAGTGCAGCTCTTTGATGCCAACAGAGTACCTGCTCCATCAAACCTCCTCTGCCAAAGAGGGGAGAAGGAGCTGTGCAGTGCTGCGGCAGTGGCACTTGTTGACAGAGAACCTCAGAAAAACCCCATCCTCTGGGATGTTTTGGTTAAAGGTGGGGTTTTTTTTCCCTCCCTTTGCTCTTTATCTCAAACATTTCCCAGCATTCCTTCAGGGACATCTGGTTCTCTCATTTTCCAGCTTTCCTTTGGTGCCTTCAGGAAGTGTCGCTGTCAGTTCTCTGCCTTCAGCCAAGCAGCTCAGGCAGGACACTGCTCTGGCTGCACTAAAATGTGGCTGCCCTTCAGAAGCAGAGACTGCAGCCATTTCTGGGATGGGGAGAGTGACTGTGTTCCCCTTTTTTTACAGGGATATTTATATATAAATATATATA
>VZRQ01000144.1:167071-179705 GCA_013397975.1 Machaerirhynchus nigripectus | reverse complement strand
AGAAAACACTTTTGTATTCCCACCCAATCGATCCTGATGTCCCAATCTGATAGGCTCTCCAATGCAGAGTTTCACCACGGCCTCTGGAAATCGTGCTGCCTGGGGAAGCATCACCGTGTGCCCGGCAGTGCTCCTGTGCCCGTGCCTACCAATTAGCTCTAGCTCTTGGTAAGGGGGAGGAGGGCATTCCATGCTGGATTGCTCACTGCTGCTTTGGTAACATGAGCAGAACTTGTTTTCTACTGTAAACTGGACTGAGACATTTGCATATTGTTTTTTGCAGTAGTATCTAATACGCCAAGAGCTGCTGGAGTCATTACAAAATCATCAGTGCTCGTTCCAGTGTGATATATTCTGTTTGTCTAGCTGGCTGTTTTCCTACCATATGTATTTATTGAAGCTGGCTGAGTATCTTATTCTGTGATGTTTTGCTTATTTATTCAAGAACGAGTTCATCTAAATTCAGCCAAGCTTTCCGTCCTCAACATACAGAGATCTAATCGAGCGTTTGAACACACCCATCACAATAGCAACTGAATGCAAAATTCAGAAACTGAATTCAAACTTGATAGCAGCAATGAGAAAAGTCTGCCTGCCCCTAAATCCTTCCTGGGTATTACTCTATGAGAGTGCAATGTCCTCGAGAAGTAAAGGAGGAAATGGCCTCAAGGTGCACCAGGGGAGGTTTAAATTGGATATTTGGGAGAATAATAATTTCATGGAAAGGGTTGTCAAGCACTAGAACAGGCTGCCCACGGAAATGGGGAAGTCACCATTCCTAGGAGTGTTCAGAATATATGGAGATATGGCACCTGGGGACACGGTTTAGTGGTGAACACGATGATGGTGCCAGGTTTACAGCTGGACTTCATGATCTTAAAAGTCTTTTCCAACCTTGATAATTGTATGATTTCTCCCCTTAAGGCACCTGGTAACTCAAACCACACTCCAGTGGGAGTCCCCAGGGAGTTTCTAGCAGGTGCCTGTCTCAGGGCCCATCAATGAGTAAAGTGGTCATGATGTCATGTTCAATATTGTGGTCCCACCAGGGAGACTGATTTGTCTTGCATTAAGCAAGACAGGGTTGCTAATATCCACTGAGGTTTACATGGGAAAATTTAAAGCCTATTCCAGTATATTAAATGAGGCTGAAAAGCTTCGATCAATAATTTCCCTTGTATGAAAAATAAGAGATGAAAATGATGGTAGATTGATTGAAAATACTTAATGCCAGATACCAGCTGATGGAAGTACCTTGTAAATAGCATTTTGTACAGTTGCCAATGAATTAGTCTAAATTGTGAGGGTGATTGAAATGTGTTTTATAATGTTCATGTCCAGTTTAGTGGCCATTTACAAAATTTAGAAGAATATGAAATCCCCAAAGAGTAAGTGAGCAGCCAGCAAAACTGAGAGTAGCAAGCAGAGGTAGCTTGCAAATGAGATCTTGGAGTAGTTTATTAGACAAAAAGACAGAGTTCTTTACAAGCAAGAAGAATTAGTGCTAGTGTTTTAAATTTTTAAATGTGTTTTTTAAGTAGTTCCTTCTTCACCAACCCTCTATTTTACATGGAGATTATAATCTTTGATGTGGAAACTGAACTGGATGTGGTTTTTAAAGTTAATTTGGTAATAAAAGAACTCTTTCTTCTCTGAACGACCTTACGCTCGACGGGGGCGGTTTGTGTAGGACTGTTTTGTATCTCATCACACTGATTTCTGCAGGGAATTAGAAGAATTTTGTTGGTTCCTTGGCTCACTGGGGTAGGTGGTGACCTTGGGCAGTGGCTTGATGACTCCTGGGGACAGCCCGTGGTCCCAGCTAGAAGAGGATGCCCGAAGAGACCTCAGGATTGAGACCAATCACATCATCCCTCACAGCCTGTCCCTCCTGTGTTTGCAGAAGAGCCCTGCAGCCTTCCTTCCCTTTCTCAGAGGTTTTTCTGGTTCCCTCTTGCTCTGTGAGCTGTCCCAGGGCTGTTCCCACCAGTGCTTGGAAGGCAGCAGTGTGGGTCTGCTCCATGTCCTGAGAGGTAACAGACCACTGGGCAAACCAGCAGGAGATCCAGAAAGATCCATCCACGTTGCATCCCCTGGGAGCTTGACTTTCATTTGGAAGCAGCAGTGAGCACCAATTTTGACTTGTGTGCTCTTGTATGGGTGCAGTCAGTAGGGAAGGGGCTCTGCACTCTGCAAATTTGAGTCTTAACCATTCCGAAAACTTTATTTTGTGTTGATTTTTTTTCTGCTTCAGTGCATTGTGGCACTGCACTGCTGATATTGGAGCTGATTGCTGGCTGAAGCCAGGACTTCCTGCAGACAGATCCCACTCGAGCAGTTCTCTGACAAGTGAGTGACAGCCAGGCTGCCTGCACAGGGGTCACTCACACTTTTTGTCCTCCAGTGAGCCCTGAGGTTTTCTGGGTTTTTTTTTATCTTCTTAATGAATTTAGTAGGAAACTCTCTGCTTCAAAGTAGAAGGCTCTGGGGAGAGCTCATTGCAGCCTTCCCAAGAGGTCCTATAAAAAAAGAGGGATAATGACTTTTTACACAGCTGATAGAGATAGGACAAGGGAAAATGGTTTCAAACCAAAACAGGAGAGATTTAAATTGGCTGCTAGGAAGAAGTTCTTCACCGTGAGGGGGGGGAGGCCCTGGCACAGGGTGCCCGGAGCAGCTGTGGCTGCCCCATCCCTGGAAGTGTCCAAGGCCAGGTTGGACAGGGCTTGGAGCACCCTGGGATAGCGGAAGGTGTCCCTGCCCATGGCAGGGGGTGGAACTGGGTGAGCTTTAATGACTCATCCAAACCATTCTCTCGTTCTATGAATGTCTTCTTGGGTGGAGCTGGCATTTGTAATAAAGCATTTTAGGTGCACTGACACCTTCCTGCTCCACAATCATTTAGTCAGGAGGAAAAAGACAGCGTGCAGCTGCTGGTGCTATAAAAGCAATGGCTAATGATGAGTTTTGTTTGTTTGGTTTGGTTTTTTTTACTTTAGGGTGTTTTATTGGAATAGGAAGAAAATGCCCCAAGGAAGGGCTGTTGAGTGCCCACAGGGTGCTGCTGATCACCAGTGCCAAAAGAAAAGTGCTAGAAAAGTAGTATCTTCTCATCAGTAACAGGTAAACAGCTTTTTTTTTCCTGGTGATTCAGTCCACTAATTAGTTTCCAATACTCAGTCCACAGGATTTTTGCAGGAAATAGGTCTTTCTATTTATAAATTGTTGTTCTAGCAAGTCACAATTTTTAATTTGTGGCCTTGAGGATTTTCATTTCCTCCTTGTGAGGTGCCTTTTAACTAAACCATGCTCCATCAGCACTGTACAAGGTGCTGCCAAAACTGTTCTTGGTGCCTCAGCCTAGGCCTTAGTGGGGAAGAGGGAAGCTGGAAGAGGGCTGAGACCTCTTGATAGAAATGAGCAGGAGAAGTGACCTTTCCTCACTTTCTGGCTTTTCTGTCTGCCCTTGGAGCCCATAGGGCTGACCTCTGTGGCCAGGGCTTGCTGTGGTGGCTTTCTCTCAGTTCCTGTTCAATGTGCAATCAGGAAAATCCATACAGCCCAAAGAACTGGCTGGCTCTCTGCAGCTGATCACAGAGTCACGGGATACCTTGGGTTGGAAGGGACCCACAAGGATCACTGAAGTCCAGCTTCTGGCCCTGCACAAAATGGGGTTTGGAATCAGGATCTATATTGTAAATCCTTTCCAGGTTTGGGCTGCTGTGAGATTTTCATTTCAACTCATTATAAAAAATGTGGCAAGCTTTTTTATCCAGTGTTGGTGGTGTACATACAAAATTTCAGAGGATTTTTCTTCAAAGATCTCATTTTGACTTAAAAAACACAGTCGGGTTCTGCGTCATTCCTCCGTATGTTTTTCTTGATACAAGAAACTTGTGATGAAAGTGAAGAGATTTGCATTTTTTTCTCTGGCACTGCTTGCTGTGTTTCAAAATCATGTTCGGTATTTGCACGCTCAAAATAGGCTTTTTCTGTTCATTCATACATTTTCTTGGAGGTTATTAAGGGTAATAAGGGAGAGTGCAACGCCTTTCTGGAAGCTCTGTGCACTGTAGGAGCTTTTGAAATGCTTGTTAATGTTTCTACATGTTACTTGCAGAGAAGCAGCTGAGGATTAAATGTGCATTACTTGGGGCATCTGCCTGGCTGAACACATTTAATTCCCAGAATCACAGAGAGGTTTGGGTTGGAAGGGACGTTACAGCCCATCTTGTTCCACCACCTGCCATGGGGACACCTTCCACTCTCCCAGCTGGCTCCAAGCCCCGTCCAGCCTGGCCTTGGACACTTCCAGGGATCCAGGGGCAGCCACAGCTGCTCTGGGAAACAGGAGAAGTCCTTCAAGTCCTGAAGGCTGAGCCACATCCTTGGTCTTTCCCAGGACTCGGGATGCTGATTCAGAGTTTTCTGAAGCCACCTGCCCAGAAATGGAAGTCTCGATGTAAATCGTCCTGGCTCTGGCCTTGAAGGGGACCAGCAGAGCATTGCTGGCTCAGCAGGCATTGGGATGGTGAATGTTGCTGTTGCTCCACTTGCAGAGCCTGGCAGTGCCTTTGGAAATAAAACCCCCACGTGACTTTGCAAACTGAGCAGTGAGTGTGCAGCAGGAGAAATGCAAGAGGGGGTTTCCACAGGCAGTAAGCAATGACGCTTTGAAAGGTGATGGGTGCCGAGGATGGAGCCAGGGTCTCGTCAGTGGTGCTCAGCAATGGCACAGGAGGAAACGGGCAGGAACTGATGCCCAGGAAGTTCCACATGATCATGAAGAAGAACTTCCCTGGGCAGTGCCCAGCCCTGAGCAGGCTGCCCAGGGAGGGGCTGGAGTCTTCCTCACTGGAGATGTTCCAGACCCCTCTGGACAATCCTGTGCCCTGTACTCTGGGATGGCCCTCCTGGAGCAGGGAGGTGGGACCAGATGACCCCTTTGGTCCCTTTCAGCCTGACCCATTCTGTGATGCTGTGAATGTCTGGCACTGCTTCCCCTATTTCCCAGGAAATACATGGCTAACTGCAGATGTTACTGTCGTGGAGGAAGGGGGGCAGAAGCAGGAGGAATTGGAGATATGCTTCACTGCCATTGCTCTAAACAGCAAACAAATAAGCACTAATCAGTAAATAAGCCCATAACATTTTCCCCCCAGACACTGTCCTCAGATGGCCTGTTTGTGCTAATCCTCAGTGCTGAATCACATGCGAGGCAAAAAACCCCCAAACCTCTGAGCTGAGAGATTTTAAACTTACACTGTCTGCGAGGAAACTCCCCCCAAGGCTGGTTTGTAGCTTGTACCAAACCACCCCAGGCCCTGGGCTGGATGCTGAGGCTGCGGCTGCATTTCGAATCTGCTGCTAATTCATAAACATCACAAGCAGTTAATTTCAGCTGAACCCCTTGATTTAATTACACTCTTGTATACAATGGGGACCTTGTGTTTTCCTATATGTAATGAATATTAAGCTGATAGCCCTGTAATTTCCTGTGCCAGGCTTGCTCTCATTTTTTGCATATTGATACCACATTTGGTTTGTTATTTTCCAATTTTCCAGTCTTCTAGACTTGTGCTCAGCGAGTTCTCCATAGTAATTGCTGTTGGCACACACATTTCCTTCCTCAAATCTGCTCTAACACACTGCAACGAATTTTGTCTCATCCTAGAGATTTGCTTGGGTTTCAATTTCTCTTATTTATTCATTGTCTTGAACTCAGCAACCCTGGAATCATGCAGGACTCTGGATATAATTTCATATTCCACAGTTTTAATTTCCTCCTTTATCCTAGGCATTCCCCCCTTCCCCTCCACGTGTGCACGTGGATGGTTTTTATCTGACCCTGTGACTTTCTGGTGTTCATAAGCCACTTTCCAGTGCTGCTTCCTCAGAAACTCCTATCCAAATCTGAACACTAAAACGAATTTAAATGATGGCAGCATCAAAAATAGTGCTGATATTTACTCAGTTTTCCTGGCCTCTTGGTGCATTTGGTGTTAGTCCAGCTTTTTCTCTCTGTCTTTGAGATGCTCATCTGGGTGTGCCCTACCTTGCCTTTAGAGGTGAATAAACCTCTCTTTTTGGTATGATTTGGGCACTGGAAGGAGTGTGGGATGAGGACAATGTGCTTGGGGCAGCATGTGGGGCTGCTTTTGTAGGACTTGGGTGGAATTAAACCAAAAAAGGAGTTGACAACTTATTTGGGCTTGTATTTGGACTAGAAAACGCACCTTGCTAGAGTGTTAATCATGTAAGATATGTCAGCTGAGTGTCTATAAAAGCCAAGCCCAGGTTGCTGCACTGGAGTGCTGGGGAGAAATGCTTGGCCCTGGGAGGGAGAGTGTTTGATGCCTTTGACTGTCACTGTTCTGAGAAATTAAACCATTCAGGAAGAAAAAGGAAAAAAAAAAAGAAACAAAAAGAAGGGGGAAAAAAGAAACACATTAACTGAATTGTCTCCATTTCCCAAGGTTGTGTGTGGAAATCATCCTTCTGAACTGTGCCCTAAGGAGGGCACCCACTTCCTGAAATCCGTGGGCTTATGGTTTGTGTTCAAAAAATACTCAGCTGGACTGTTCCCGTGGAAGTGCCAGGCAGGCTGTGCCCACTGCTGCTGCCTCTGGCTCCTCAGGCTTTGGGGCCCTTTTCCACCTCTCAGCTGCTCGTGGCATTCATGTCCTGGAGAAACAGGGACACCCTGGCACCTGGCAGCCCCCGATGGCCACAGGACGAGGCGAGGTGCTCCTTTGCTGTCAGTTCATGGCACTGGTTTCCACCCTGGATATCATTTCCCTGGCTGCTAAAGGAAAGCCAGATGCCCTCTCTGTATTTCTTTGTGATTTCTTTCCAGGAATATTTACTGGGAAGAGTATTCCCATGGTGAATAATCA
The DNA here is from genome assembly GCA_013397975.1 of Machaerirhynchus nigripectus. Lineage (NCBI taxonomy): Eukaryota > Metazoa > Chordata > Aves > Passeriformes > Dicruridae > Machaerirhynchus > Machaerirhynchus nigripectus. Next base: position 172,809 of record VZRQ01000144.1, on the reverse strand, counting down.
TCTTTGCTAGAACGAGCAGCAAGAAGAGGTGTGCCCAAATCCCAGACCTGGCCTTCACCCATCGCACCCTTGACTGTGCTGCTGGCAGGGAGGGGGGAAGCTGGCTGTGCTTACCCCAGGTAGGCACCTACCTTTTCTAGAAATATATACCAGTTCTGCTGACTGTTTTTTTTGAATGTGAAGTTGTATGAAGGCCAGTTTCTTCCTCAGGATTTAGCATATAGTGAGTTTTATTTATATTATATGTTTTTATATATACATGTATGAGTTTTTAATCTCAAATTCTTGTGTTCTCCACCCGTCCCTCAGAGGACTGACCAGCGCATTTTAACCAGGTGTTAATCAGTATATTTTAACCAGTGTATTTTTTCTACTCTATTATTTTCTAAAAAAATATTTTTATTTTTTCCATTCTTTAAAATCTCTTTCCAGTTTGGTCATCATTGTAGTGCCCAGGGGGAGCAGCCAGAGCCTGAGGCAGGGATCAGTGGATGAAGTAGTCACGTTGCTGGTGGTGTTGCCATGTGATGATGCAAATTTTTCTATTTTTGTCAGAAATGAGAGCCTTGGTGAACCAGAGTCTAGATCAAAGATGGAATTCTGCTTATTTTGTCACCTCTTTCTGCAGAGTAACCTACTTCTGGTGCTACCTCATGTAATCACAGGCAACCTGTGCAATTAAGAAACTGAGAGACATCTTTGGATGGGAAAACTGTCAGGTTACTGTCTTTCCCAGTTGACTTTTATTTTCCTTAGTGCTCTTGAGGTCTTTTAGTTCCTTTCAAGAGACAATTCGTGCTCGCAGGCTCAGCAATTATTGATGGCTTCCTTTGTCAGACAAGCAGGGTACGTGAGCATGTGTGTACCACTCACAGGGTACACACCACTGGCCTAAATGCATCACTGAACATCTTAAAATTAGAAGCATAAACAACATTGCTTACTGAAAACTCCATTTATATGGAGCTAATTGCGCCAACTCCTCATCCACACGTATAAAAAGGGGAAATAGCCTATTTTTTTTTTTCCTTGCATGACTTATTCCTGCTGAGAGGGCTGGTTGTGGGTATCACAGCAGGGCATCCCAGGCACCACTGGCTGTACATGGTACCTGTGGCAGAGAGTTTTGGGTCAGGAAAGGGGAGATTTTTCTGAGACAGCCTTGTGAAAAGGACATGACTTGTGTTCTGTAGATTTCTAAGTGTATTTTGAATGGTGGGACTTGCTGGATCTGGATGATCCTCGCTTGGATTTAGTCTAATACCTCAGAGTTGACTTAATGGTTTGTATTTTACATTTATACAGAGCCCAAATCATCCTCCTGGCTGTGGCTGATTTAAATAATGGCTGTTTCAGGGTGAAACTGTCTCTCCTGCTTTTCCCTCTCTGAGAAGAGAGCAGAAAGTGGCTGAGCAAGTGGCACATATGGTTAAAACAGTCTTGGAGCAGGAGCTTCGGAGTTATTCATAACAGCTGAGCACGTAATTGTGCATAATGCAGCAGAAACATTTCTCTCCTTGTGATTGAAAGGCATTTGCTTTTGATTGGTGTGCAACTGTTGTACCTGGGAATATCAAGGGGCTGTGAATCTGCAACATTTCAGGCACGAGTGCTTATCAGTCATCTCTGAAAACACTGGAGCAAAATGGCCTCGTGACAAACGCCAGCAGGGCCAGTAACGACCTTTACAAGACAGTTTTATAGAGCAGGATAAACAAGAGGGGCTGGATCCTCAGCTGCAGTAAAGCATCCTGTCTGTGCTGCTGCTGCCAGGGAGGAGCTGATGCTCAGAGATCCAGGGAAATGTCAGGCAGCAGCAGCTGCCTCTGCTTTGAGGCTGTGGTGAAGCCGTGCTGAGCGGGCCCAGAGCTGGTGTGGATGGGAGCTGGTGTCATCCATGTCTGGTGAGAAGGGCTTCCTGCCAGCAAACCTTTATCTGGACTCTTTGTGGAGCAGGCAAAGCAGGTGAGCTTGGACCCTGACCCAGCAGTGCTGTGTCAGTGGCAGTTTGCCATCATCTCAAATCCAGGCACTGCTCACTTCCTTTAATTCTCCCCCTTGGACAAAATATAGACCAGCAGGCTAGGAAAACCTATTTTGGGGCAGTGGGACAAAAGCATCTGGAAGGGCTATGGTGTGCATTTGGACACAGTGCTGGTGGACAGGAGACTGTAGATGCAGTGACCCATTGGCTCGGACACTTTGTCCATCCTCTCGGTGCAGAACTTGAGATCTGAGTTGGTGAAGGGGCAGATTACCTTCGACTGGGACCAGATTTCAGTCACAGAGGAAACCAGGCTTTTACTCAGGCAAGGAGTCCAGTCCACAGAGCTGCTGATTTGAGACTTTCACCTGTGTGAAATTCACTTTGGAAGAGTAATGTCACCAAAAAAGAAAGCTGGCTGGCTCTCCTAAATTAAGCAATTACTCTTAGACACAGTCCTGTCTGTGAAGTGCTTGGAAGTTCATCCTCAGTCTGAGATGGCAGGTGGTTTAACAAGGTGTTTTACAAAGTGTAGGTGGATAAATTCCTGGAGCATATCTGTATAAACCCGCTGTAAAGGCTGCACAGAGGTTAAACAGATAGATAACTTCATGCAAGCTGAGCAATCGCACTATTACTCTGTATAATCTTGCTGGAAGGCATATTTTTCTACAGAGCAATGATACAGAAGATATTTGTGTGTAGTGATTACAGCAGCAGAAATCAATTGCACACAGCAAATAATTTGTTAGCACAGGGATGCACATTATGTCATCAATAAAGGGATTAGTTTGTTGAACTATAATGAGGGTGAGAAGAAAGCAAACTTCATGCTGGTGTAACTAGTCCAGTCATAATATTGGCAACGAATACATCTAGTATACATACATCCCTCTGGAGACTGAGTGTGTGAGCTTTCCTTAACACCCACTAGCTCTATATGTTCTTTGCATCTTCAGTACACACCATAAGTACTCATTAACTTCTTAAAAATAATATTTAGCCTGATTTTAAGGAATATATACAAGGAAACTGCTACATTTACCATTACAAAGGAAAAAGGCATCACCCTAATGTGACTGCATCTATTAAGATACTTTCTGCCAAGGTACAGGCAGGGTAATCAATTTCTTTTTTTCTGTTCATTAGGAGCCGTGTGGTGTTGAATTAGGTATTCCCAAAGGCAGGCACGGTCCCTTATCCATTGCTTGGATGGGGCCCCAGCAGTGCTAATCTCAGCTGAGCTCCTCTTACACAAACCCTGCTCCCTTGTGGCACGTACGCTGTGCTCTGACAGTCACAAATCACTGTGGAGGAGAAGCCTCCCCAACACCTGTCAGGTGGGTTGGTTTAATTATCCTTGGTGCAGAGGGGATTTTCTCAGAGTGCTGTTGATGGCACATGTTCAAGGTCACACGAGGAGAGTGGGACTGCTTGGCTGAGAAACAGATGTTGGGCTCTGCCTCTTCTCCCAGCCCCTCACAGCCACACATCCCCACACTTCTTGTGAGCTGCAGGAGAAAATCCCTCCTTGAGGCCCTCCTAAGGGTGTCTTTAACCCCCTGTGTGCAGCTCCCTGGTGCAGAGGGGACTGTGACTCCTTGACAGGGTGTGCTGGCTTCTCTTGGAGAGTCACTTTGGTTTCTCAGCAAGCACCGAGGCCGGGGTCAACTCCAGCGTGATGCTCTGCAGGGAATGATAGTGCTGAAGGCTGAGATTAGTCTTGCTAGAAATCCTACACATTAGGTAGGAACAAGTCTTTCCTTACCCCAGGTTTGAGGATGAATTTAAAACTGACCACTTTGGAGGAGAGCCAGAAAATAAAGAGAAGCTGAAAAGGCAAATTGGGAATCAGCAGGGGAAAATAATCCCTCCTGATTCCTGCAGGTAGCCAAACTCTACCTGCAAAAGTCCCAAAGCGTGGGATTAATGTATATAAATAAGGTGTGAACAAACTCAGTGGCAGGAGAATGCGTAAATCCTTCAGCCCTCTTGCAAATCGAACCTGCTCTTGAAGGATTCAATTATTTCTGAGATCCCACCTTAGCGAGGGATTAACTGACACCAGAGATCAGGAAACCCATTATACTTGGATCTGGTCATAAACTTCCTGGGCTTGCTTTTAGCTGTAAATGGTGTAAGGAAGGGGCATGAGCTGCAGGGTTACTGCGAGGACCATCCAGTTTTTATAGTCACCCAATGGTCCCTTTGGATTTTGATGGAGCAGCTGGAGGCAATGTTTTCTTGGCCAAGAAAAGAAGGGAATATGACACATCCTGGCATATACTGGGAGCTGGGAAAGTAGTGAAAAATATCTGAAGTTGCCTTGCACTGTGTAGAGAGATTTTCTGCACGGCACTTTGTCATTCTCAGGCTCTTTCTCTACAAGAGAACTGGATAGGGATTTTGACAAGGGATGGAGCACCAGGACAAGGGGGAATGGCTTCCCACTGCCAGAGGGCAGGGTTAGAGGGGATATTGGGAAGGAATTGTTCCCTGGGAGGGTGGGGAGGCCCTGGCACAGGGTGCCCAGAGCAGCTGTGGCTGCCCCATCCCTGGAAGTGTCCAAAGCCAGGTTGGATGGGGCTTGGAGCACCCTGGGATCATGGAAGGAGTCCCTGCCCATGGCGGGTGGTGGAACTGGAGGGGTATTGAGGTCCCTTCCAGCCCAAACCATTCTGCTGTTCTGTGATCAGACAGAAGGTGTTGTTTGGCCCATTTCTGTGATGGCTAAAGCAAAAAACCCATTTGTCAAGGGTATTTTGGGAACTGTTTTCCTTCCCATGTCTTGCACCACGATCCCAATTGCCATGGGCATGTCAAAACCTGGGGACTACTTCCCCCATCTGCAGAGTGTGTGACGTGGGGCAGAGGCAGGAGAGTGGCTACAGCAAAGTCTCTGACCTAAATAGAAGGAAACGAAGGGAAAATCACATCGGAGTTAATACTGAAAACAGAATCACATGTAAATTGTAGCTCTCCTGGCATATTCTGGGGAGCTTCCAGCCATTTAATTGGTTAAGACAGATATATAGCAGTATCACTATCTGCTAGGGACCCACATAAATCATCAGGGATGGTTCCTGTTGCCATTACATGTAGCCAGGCCTGGTGGCCTGAGTGCTACAGAAACGAAGCAAAATACAACTCATCCTGTCAAGAGCTGCTCTGTGTTGTAATTGCAGTATCTGTAAGGAATGCCAGGGTTGGATTATTGGAGATGTCAGAAACAAAATGGGAGAGATTAAATGGCCACAAAGAGCAGCAAAATGAGGAGGTAATTGCACCTCATACGAGTGCAAAGATAACACAGGGAATGTAGATCTTGAGCGGGGTTGTGTGGAGCTGAGAGTGCACGTGGTGTGTCGCTGGTCTCCGAGTGCTCTCCTGGGAGCAGCTGTGATGAGCCTGGAGCAGCCACTGAACTCACTGAGGCAAACACCCTGTCCCTCTTGCAAGAGATGGCACAGAACAACGGTGAACTCTGCTGCATTGTTAATGCACGTTGGCAGCAGCCTTTGGAACGAAGGAATCGGCTCCCTGCTGAGTCCAAATGCAGGGAAGACACACAAGTGTGTCTGGGCAGGCAGAGCATGTCCAAGCTCAGTGGCAAGTGTGGTGCCTGGTGTGCTCCCTGCACCTCACATGGGGCCTGCCCTGGGCCCACCTGCCACCTTCAGCAGCCCTGGGCCCGTCTGCCACCTTCACCAGCCCTGGGTCTGCCTGTCACCTTCACCAGCCCTGGGCCTGCCTG